>JAVIAB010000092.1:80132158-80392158 GCA_032433765.1 Megaustenia siamemsis
GATCAGAGTCAGACAAGGATGGATGTAGAGATCAGAGTCAGACAAGGATGGATGTAGAGATCAGAGTCAGACAAGGATGGATGTAGAGATCAGGGTCAGACAAGGATGGATGTAGAGATCAGGGTCAGACAAGGATGGAGGTAGAGATCAGAGTCAGACAAAGATGGAGGTAGAGATCAAGGTAAGACAAGGATGGAGGTAGAGATCAGGGTCAGACAAGGATGGAGGTAGAGATCAGGGTCAGACAAGGATGGAGGCAGATATCAGGGTCAGACAAGGATGGAGGTAGAGATCAGAGTCAGACAAAGATGGAGGTAGAGATCATGGTCAGTCAAGGATGGAGGTAGAGATCAGAGTCAGACAAGGATTGAGGCAGAGATCAAGGTCAGACAAGGATGGAGGCAGAGTTCAGGGTCAGACAAGGATGGAGGCAGAGATCAGGGTCAGACAAGGATGGAGGCAGAGTTCAGGGTCAGACAAGGATGGAGGCAGAGATCAGGGTCAGACAAGGATGGAGGCAGAGATCAGGGTCAGACAAGGATGGAGGTAGAGATCAGGGTCAGACAAGGATGGAGGCAGAGATCAGGGTCAGACAAGGATGGATGTAGAGATCAGGGTCAGACAAGGATGGATGTAGAGATCAGAGTCAGACAAGGATGGATGTAGAGATCAGAGTCAGACAAGGATGGATGTAGAGATCAGAGTCAGACAAGGATGGATGTAGAGATCAGAGTCAGACAAGGATGGATGTAGAGATCAGAGTCAGACAAGGATGGATGTAGAGATCAGGGTCAGACAAGGATGGAGGTAGAGATCAGAGTCAGACAAAGATAGAGGTAGAGATCAAGGTAAGACAAGGATGGAGGTAGAGATCAGGGTCAGACAAGGATGGAGGTAGAGATCAGGGTCAGACAAGGATGGAGGTAGAGATCAGAGTCAGACAAAGATGGAGGTAGAGATCAGGGTCAGACAAAGATGGAGGCAGAGATCATGGTCAGTCAAGGATGGAGGTAGAGATCAGAGTCAGACAAGGATGGAGGCAGAGATCAAGGTCAGACAAGGATGGAGGCAGAGTTCAGGGTCAGACAAGGATGGAGGCAGAGATCAGGGTCAGACAAGGATGGAGGCAGAGATCAGGGTCAGACAAGGATGGAGGCAGAGATCAGGGTCAGACAAGGATGGAGGCAGAGATCAGGGCCAGACAAGGATGGAGGTAGAGATCAGAGTCAGACAAGGATGGAGGCAGAGATCAGGGTCAGACAAGGATGGATGTAGAGATCAGAGTCAGACAAGGATGGATGTAGAGATCAGAGTCAGACAAGGATGGATGTAGAGATCAGAGTCAGACAAGGATGGATGTAGAGATCAGAGTCAGACAAGGATGGAGGTAGAGATCATGGTCAGACAAGGATGGATGTAGAGATCAGGGTCAGACAAGGATGGAGGTAGAGATCAGAGTCAGACAAAGATAGAGGTAGAGATCAAGGTAAGACAAGGATGGAGGTAGAGATCAGGGTCAGACAAGGATGGAGGTAGAGATCAGGGTCAGACAAGGATGGAGGTAGAGATCAGAGTCAGACAAAGATGGAGGTAGAGATCAGGGTCAGACAAAGATGGAGGCAGAGATCATGGTCAGTCAAGGATGAAGGTAGAGATCAGAGTCAGTCAAGGATGGAGGCAGAGATCAAGGTCAGACAAGGATGGAGGCAGAGATCAGGGTCAGACAAGGATGGAGGCAGAGATCAGATTCAGACAAGGATGGAGGCAGAGATCAGGGTCAGACAAGGATGGAGGCAGAGATCAAGGTCAGACAAGGATGGAGGTAGAGATCAGGGCCAGACAAGGGTGGAGGTAGAGATCAGAGTCAGACAAGGATGGAGGTAGAGATCAGAGTCAGACAAGGATGGAGGCAGAGATCAGGGTCAGACAAGGATGGAGGCAGAGATCAGAGTCAGACAAGGATGGAGGCAGAGATCAGGGTCAGACAAGGATGGAGGTAGAGATCAGAGTCAGACAAGGATGGAGGCAGAGATCAGGGTCAGACAAGGATGGAGGCAGAGATCAGGGTCAGACAAGGATGGAGGTAGAGATCAGAGTCAGACAAGGATGGAGGTAGAGATCAGGGTCAAACAAGGATGGAGACAGAGATCAAGGTCAGACAAGGATGGAGGCAGAGATCAGGGTCAGACAAGGATGGAGGCAGAGATCAGGGTCAGACAAGGATGGAGGCAGAGATCAGGGTCAGACAAGGATGGAGGTAGAGATCAGAGTCAGACAAGGATGGAGGCAGAGATCAGGGTCAGACAAGGATGGAGGCAGAGATCAGGGTCAGACAAGGATGGAGACAGAGATCAAGGTCAGACAAGGATGGAGGCAGAGATCAGGGTCAGACAAGAATGGAGGCAGAGATCAAGGTCAGACAAGGATGGAGGCAGAGATCAGGGTCAGACAAGGATGGAGGTAGAGATCAGGGTCAGACAAGGATGGAGGTAGAGATCAGAGTCAGACAAGAATGGAGGCAGAGATCAGGGTCAGACAAGGATGGAGGCAGAGATCAGGGTCAGACAAGGATGGAGGCAGAGATCAGAGGCAAAATCATGTACTATGAGTGTTTTACAAAATATGGTAATGATAATATCACAATATTTAAACAAATGTATAAAAGTTTAAAAGTATTTGTATATGATAATCAGTCTCTAATAGAGTTTATCAAACCAATTTAATAACATTTTAAATCACAATCCATCTTCCCCAAATAAAGAGTTGCCTGTACTATTCCCCCCCCCCCCCCACCAAAAAAAAAAAAAGATAGCACGTACCATTTTCACGATTACACGATGATTTATAAAATCATCGTCATCTGCATCTTCTGCATCATCTGACTTCATCATCCAGTTGACAGTTTTTTTGCTCGCACTCAGCTCAACACCTGAAAATTAGTCACATAAATATTTAAAAACTACTTAGCCAATTGACAAATTTATGGAACTATAGAATTCAATGATACACCCATTTCCACAATGAAACCCACAATGTATTTAACAAATTACTTACAGTATAGATATGTTATTATGTTTGACTCTAGATTACTGGGGCCTTGACTATGGTCTGAGGAGAAAGGAATCGAGCCGTTGTCACCTGTCAAGCATGCCGTTACAAAAACACCAAAAAAAACTAGTTGCCAGCAGAGCAATTCATTGAGTCCACAGGGAGTGAGAAAGCAGAGAGGGCCCATGATTACAAAGAAAAGTCATGGAAACCCTCAAGAGTACTGACCTAGGTTGGAAAGAAGTAGAGAAAATGTTCAAAAATAAGAATGGAGACTGTCATGAGCTTGAGCTCCAAAAAGTGGCCTAAAAGGCTTTGATTTTGTTATTTTTCAGAACACAAGAGTAAATGAACAAATGCTGCTGTAATCATCTTTCAATACAAGGCGTAAGCAACAAAGCACGCATGATATATTCGCATTCTTTTAATGCTGTTTTTTTTATTTTTCTGAAGCGCTAGGTGAATCAAACCTTTTGAGTTAAGAGTTATTTACGGGTCATCATCATTGCACTCCGAATATGTCCATAGGTGCTCAGATCCCCTCCTCAGCAAGTCCGGCAGTGTCCAGCGACTGACGACTCCAGTTCTGTTGGTTGTTTAGTCTTCTTACACTTAATTCCCCTTACTTTTACTAATCAAAAGGGTAACTTTTTGAGTACCCAGATTCCAGCAGTAGGTTCTAACTTCTAGAATGTAGATAGAAGTTTACCACATTGTGGCTGGCATATGCCATTATTATATAAATTATAATTTATAATTAAAATATATATCAAATTACGGATCTGAAACCTAATGGCCTGAAGACGACTATGCTAATGACTAGACTATACTCAATCACAATCATTTATAAATGTGAGCTCCTCACTGAGGACAAAATCTTCCCGATTCCCTATAGATTTCTATGCTAGTGAAGTTATATGATACTATGAGTGTGCTTCAAAGTGTATAAAAAGAGAAAGCGAGTGAGTTCAATGGGGCAAAACATTCGATTTGTTTCATTTAATTTTACTTGGACATTGACTCTATGACTTAGTGGAGGAGAGTGATTTTCATGTCTTTAGCTATTTTTGGTCCATGTCCTGTGAAATCTGTCACGTTTGCCGCTAAAGCAGATATCGGACGTAATATCTCTATCTCTATTATCCTTTCGAGCCGAAGACGGCACATAGGGCAGAACCACAATCTCAAAAACAGAAACCTTGCGTGCCAAAATGGCACATAGGGCAGAACCACAATCTCAAAAACAGAAACCTTGCGTGCCAAAATGGCACATAGGGCAGAACCACAATCTCAAAAATAGAAACCTTGCGTGCCAAAATGGCACATATTGCAGAGATCACTGCTTCTAAAATCTATGGTCTGTTTCCATAACAATGCTTTTTACAATGACAGCTTGTCAAGCCATCGATCAACCTCCTTAGTCGCCTCTTACGACATGCCTGGAAGGTCACAGTGTCACTATTCTTTACATCCCACATAAAGTGGCCCCGGTAACACACAGGAGACGTAATATCTACGTCACTTTTAAAAAAATTACTTTTTGGATTACAACACACACGAATGTGAGGGTAGGTAAACGTTACGTCATATGTGTGGAGTACATAACATCGCGTGTGTGTACTGCTGTTATGTGTGGGGGAAAAATATGGGTAAGTGTACATTAGTTTACAGTGACTGGTGTAAATATATACACATTATGTTGTCTCTTGCTATGTTCTTTGTTCTATAATTTTGATCAAACTAAGTTAGTAGGAAATAGGTAGGGATGAAAGTGATCTTAAGTTCCCAGCGCTTTGCAGACTTTATACAAACAAGTATTTCTTGTGTAAATCTTCACAATTTTGATATTAGGGATTTTTTAAATATAAAAAATATATGTGCATTTCACATTAGAACATGGCAACACAACATTGAACAATAAATTATATCAATCAGTAGCATAATTAATTAGCGAACAACTGAACAGTATATATATATATATATATATATATATATATATATATATATATATATATATATATATATATATATATATCATCATCATCGTGTGCCTTCTCCGCAACGAAGGTTGGCTACCATGGATCGCCATTCTACTGTTTCTTGCTTTGATGGTGCAGGCTGACATAGATTTACTTGTCCATCTTTTGATGTTACTCGTCCATGTTAGTCTTGGTCTGCCTCTGCCTCTTTTGCCTTGTATTTTTCCTTCCAATATTATTTTTAGTAGGCTGTTGTGTCTTAACATGCCCCAAAAATTTCATTTGTCTTGTCTTAATTGTGTTTAGTAGTTCTCTTTTTATTTTCAGTTGTTTTAAAACTTCATCGTTTGTTATCTTTTGTTTCCATCCAATTCTATCTATTCTATAAATCCACATTTCAAAGGCTTCAATTTTCTGTTCTGTTTTCTTGTCTAATGTCCATGTTTCTGCACCATACAGGAATATTGAGAAGATGTAACATGTTGCCATTCTTAGTTTCAGCCCTGCTGATATTTGTTTTGTTGTTAGTATATTTTTCATGGCATTAAAATTACTTTTTGCCATACCTATTCTTTTGTTTATTTCAGTTTTGCATTTTCCATCATTGGTTATAGTATGTCCCAGGTAGTTGTAGCTCCGGACTGTCTCCAGATGTATTCCCTCAACTGTGATATTTAATTGTAGGTCTTGAGAATTTTCTTTGTTTATGATCATAGTTTTTAGTCTTTTTGATATTCATTTCTAGTCCATATTTTTTGCTTGTTATGTTGATCACATTAAGCACTTGTTGTAGGTCTTTAGGATTTTCTGCTAGTAGAACAGTATCATCAGCATATCTTAGGTTATTGATTATCTTTCCATTAATGTTTAGGCCTGGTATCTCTGAGATGTTTTTAAAGAATTGCTCAGTGTATCGATTGAACAAGCTTGGTGATAGGATGCATCCTTGTCTTACTCCTCTTTTTATGTCCATGTGTGTAGAGTTCTCCTTGTTATATCTTCTTATTGCTGTTTGCTCCCAGTACAAATTACATATTAGTCGTATGTCTGTGTCGTCTATAGATTTATATCCTTTAGGCAGTCTATGAGTTGGTTATGGTGTATTCTATCGAAAGCTTTGGTGTAGTCTATAAAGCAGGCATATATTGGTTTGTTTACTTCTGTGTACTTTTCAATATATATATATGGTAGTAAGGTTAACTGTCGAGCTGACTAAAATGTAGCACATAACCGACAAAATGAATTACAATGAAGAGATGAGGCAACATCAAAGAATGGTCAACTTATTTATTTGCTTACTCTCGAGCAGCTACCAACAGCAATAAATGACAGCAAAGTCTGTAAGTGCAGCTATTCGTGCTTCAACAGCTCACAGCTGTTAAAAACGGAGTGACAATTTAATTTAGAATTACAACACACAAATGAATGTTTAAATGGAAACCATTCTGAATTACGATAAAGTCCAAAAGGGCAAAGAAACGGCAAAAGTATAAATAGGATCTCCTGAAGATGAGTTACAAAGCCAAAAGAAAGAACAGAGTTACGTGATTTGATGCGGAGATTTGAGGTTTGGAGCGGGGATATAAGATGAACACACTGGCAGGCCAACACAGTTACCGTATGTACTTACACCAAACATACTCCATTTCCGCATGTCCAGTTAAACAACATAAACTTGCATTGCTCTTCTCTGAAAAGGTTCTAGATCTATTAGCCATTTGGACGAAAAAGAACAACGGTCTTCTCAAAAACGGTGGTAGACTGGAGGTAGCCTAACCATGCAAACTACGCTTGCAGTGTATGAAATCCAAATGTCCAATCAGAAATGAAATAAGGTGTCTGTGTTCAATTTCACAGAACATAGGAATAAAACGAGAGTCCATTCTTGAGTTGAGTTAATGAATCATTTTCCGTGAGACCCGTCTCCCACGTGCTATGTAAACGAAAACGAGGGTAACATTTTCTTTCCAGGGAGATAACTTTGATAAGCTTCACTGTATGTTTGTTTCTTCTGTTTTAACCCAGATATATGAACCGTGTTCACTTCACAATCCTCAACAATAACTTTGTATTGTAAACATCAAACAAAACCTGTAACAAAAGTTGATGTGTATCGAAATGTGTGACTGCAGCTAACTAATGTTTCCATCCCCTTGCCGTACTATCTGTCTATTGACCTTTCGAGCCATAGCCGGCCCATAGGGCATAGACCCATATATGACATAGACTTTCTCTTATCTAAATTTTTATTCAAGCAATTTTCAATCCTTGTAAATATCTTTTATCAAATCTCGCTATTTGTCTCTGCTCTGTGCAAGCAACTCTGTCTCAATGAGGGAACCGATTCCTGCCGCTCTTGCCTCTCTGATCAATGTTCTTCTCAGTGTCTCTCTGGGTAGGCATCTTTTCCTCTTACCTGTTGTTTCCCACGTGAGGGCTTGCTTTGTTATTCAGTTATTATCTCTCCTCATTACATGCCCAACATATGACCATCGTCTTTTCTTAATTACTGAAGATAATAGTATTGCCGTACTAGTGGGCCTATATTCCTAAAAAACTAACAAGTTAAGTCCTCTACTTAGTCTTTGCTGTCTATGTAACAAAAGTAAAGTAGAGTACCCCCGTCAGGCCAAGTGGCATATAGGGAAATATGGTGTTAGTGACCCTATATTTTACAGACCTTCAGCACATGATTTTTGGGGTAATGTGGTCAGTATTACGCCCGTGCTGATTTACTTTCCCAGAAAAAAATCCGGTACCCATTTAAGGCTGGGTGAACCCGGAAGCCGTCGGTTGGGATCGAACCCTACCCCTTGTCCGTGGTGGTCCAGTTCACTAACCACTGAGCTATCGTGGCTCCCTGTCTATGTAACAAGCCTATGATTAATTTAACTCAGTGTTATACAGTGATTCCAACAGATGATTCTCAAACAGCAGGACAACTGGGACAAGCTAGGCGTGTGTGTTCATGGTGATTGTGTTATTGTTATTGAACGCTTAGTAACATACTTCGTGCCAAAATGTCGTATATGACAACCGGGCAGAACGTGGTGGCGATTTCTTATATCAAGATCAGAACCAACAGCCGATTGTTCTTTAAAACATCACCACGCTTAGGATTACCATAATTTTCTGAGTGGAAAGAGAACCCAATAGCCTAACAGTAAGATAGGACAAACTACAACTTTTCGGAAAAAGCTTTCATTAGGTATATCAAACAAACTATACACATTAAACAGACAAATTCCGAGTAGAATACACAACACATGTTTTGTTTTAATGACGGAAAAGAATGTGACCAGGATTTACGTAATCTGGTTAAAATATTACTAGACAATATGGCAGATATGACTTAGTTAGACCAAAGGAACCGAACAATTAAAAATAAAAAAATATGAAATGAGGTGTCCCATAGGGTACAAAGAAAACGAAAGGAAGAGTAAAAGGGAGTATAGGAGAAAGAAGAGCAAGAGAGGTAATAAAGTTAACGCAGGGAGGAATATGGATATGACACAGGAAAGAAGTGGAGAGGAGACCAGAGATTAAAGAAAAGAGCGAACAGATTTTAATCCTCTTGGTTAGAGAGTACCAAAGCGAGCTATGGTTATCCAACGTGAACCGACTATGGTTATAAGAGGAACAAGAGATGGTGCCAGTAACACGGAAGTCATCAGAGGAACAAGAGATGGTGCCAGTAACACGGAAGTCATCAGAGGAACAAGAGATGGTGCCAGTAACACGGAAGTCATCAGAGGAACAAGAGATGGTGCCAGTAACACGGAAGTCATCAGAGGAACAAGAGATGGTGCCAGTAACACGGAAGTCATCAGGGGAACAATAGATGGTACCAGTAACACGGAAGTCATCAGAGGAACAAGAGATGGTGCCAGTAACACGGAAGTCATCAGAGGAACAATAGATGGTGCCAGTAACACGGAAGTCATCAGAGGAACAATAGATGGTGCCAGTAACACGGAAGTCATCAGGGGAACAAGAGATGGTGCCAGTAACACGGAAGTCATCAGGGGAACAAGAGATGGTGCCAGTAACACGGAAGTCATCAGGGGAACAAGAGATGGTGCCAGTAACACGGAAGTCATCAGGGGAACAAGAGATGGTGCCAGTAACACGGAAGTCATCAGGGGAACAAGAGATGGTGCCAGTAACACGGAAGTCATCAGAGAATTCCCTGGCGATCTGAAATGCATGAGGTGGCAGTACTAAAAATTCGTGTTTGTGTTATGTAAGTGTTCACAGATTTCGTCTACTAATCGTCAACCTATTTAGTCAATATATATTTTGAGACAACGTTGGCAGATGATGGTGTATATCAGACTCCGGGAAATGCACGTAAAGCCTTTCTGGATATCAAAAGATCCATTCGGGAACAAGACTTTGTGAGTCTGTAATGCGAAGGGGCACGTACTACATGATCTGTTGCAGTGTATCGTGTCAAGCAGGTTCTAGTCAGGGAATAGCGAGTGGTAGGGTCAGAGTGTAGGATAGGTGCTGGTAATAGGGATACAGTTTTGTAGAGCAGACTGTAGGATAGATTCACGGTAAAGATTGCGACGGAAGAATTCCAACATAAGATGGGCCAGATGGAGATTAATCGTGGGCATCAGTCAGTTTATAAAATATGGAGGTAGGAGTGGGCATCAGTCAGTTTATAAAATATGGAGGTAGGAGTGGGCATCAGTCAGTTTATAAAATATGGAGGTAGGAGTGGGCATCAGTCAGTTTATAAAATATGGAGGTAGGAGTGGGCATCAGTCAGTTTATAAAATATGGAGGTAGGAGCTGGCATCAGTCAGTTTATAAAATATGGAGGTAGGAGTGGGCATCAATCGGTTTATAAAATATGGAGGTAGGAGTGGGCATCAATCGGTTTATAAAATATGGAGGTAGGAGTGGGCATCAGTCAGTTTATAAAATATGGAGGTAGGAGTGGGCATCAATCGGTTTATAAAATGTGGAGGTAGGAGTGGGCATCAGTCAGTTTATAAAATATGGAGGTAGGAGTGGGCATCAATCGGTTTATAAAATATGGAGGTAGGAGTGGGCATCAATCGGTTTATAAAATATGGAGGTAGGAGTGGGCATCAGTCGGTTTATAAAATATGGAGGTAGGGGTGGGCATCAGTCAGTTTATAAAATATGGAGGTAGGAGTGGGCATCAGTCAGTTTATAAAATATGGAGGTAGGAGTGGGCATCAGTCGGTTTATAAAATATGGAGGTAGGGGTGGGCATCAGTCAGTTTATAAAATATGGAGGTAGGAGTGGGCATCAGTCAGTTTATAAAATATGGAGGTAGGAGTGGGCATCAGTCAGTTTATAAAATATGGAGGTAGGAGTGGGCATCAATCGGTTTATAAAATATGGAGGTAGGAGTGGGCATCAGTAAGTTTATAAAATACGGAGATATGTAAACCTGGTGGATGAAGAGAGACCATGATGTCTAAAAAGGTAACCGATGAGTTAGAGATTAGAGTGCAAAATGGAGGAACGGAGTGAAATAAACCTCATCATCATCATGTGCCATACCGGTCGGCGTAGGTGATCTTGTCCCTCCACAATCTTCTATCTACAGTGCATCGTATCAGTTCTGTTGTTGACTGTTTTCCGTGCCATGACACCAAGCTATCCAGTATTTTCTCTCTTTGTCGTCCGCGATCTCTCTTTCCTTTTATTTTGCCAGTTGTAAACAAGTATTCAAACTTTCCTCTTCTCATGATGTGCCTGAAAAATGTTGATTGTTTCTTTCTGATGTTTTTTAAGAGCTCCCTTTTTGTGTTGGACTCTTTGAGAACTTTCTCATTGGTCTTTTTTAGCTGTCCAGGGAGCTTTCAACATTCTTCTAAGAAATCCCATCTATGTGGCCACCAATCATCTTTTCATTTGTTTGTCTACTGTCCATGATTCGCTTCCATAGGTCAGAATTGGTTCTATATAGCACCGATGAACTCTCTTTCTCATTTTTATTAACATAGATTTGTTGCATAAAATATTTTTCATTTTCTGAAATGCTATTAGAATTGCCTCGAATGTATCCATGTATGATTTGTTGTTTTGCGTTCAAACAGTGAAAGTGCCAGCTTTCAACTCCGACGAAGTCCCTAGAGACTAGGAACTGAATTTTGCGTGTTAATCCATTTTTCCTTGGTAGCACAGGGGTCCCTCGACGCACAGGCAGATAATTCCGACTTTGGAGGTACTCATGTTTTTTTTTTTTCCGTCGATGAGTAACTGACGTTTCAAGCCGGGCCTCGCTGCTGAGACCAGAGGTGGTTGTCGCAGAGAGAAATCATACATAAAAATTCCAACCGGTGGAGCCGAGATTTGAACCCACAACCTCTCTGTCCCGAGGCCGGCATCCTGCCAAGAGACCAACCAGTCCCCCATTGACTTTGAATATGAGGAAACTGCAACAAGGAACACTTTTCATGCATAGCCTGCAATGGTTCCTGCCGCCTATCCACCATATACCAGAAGTTCACGTCCTCCCGAAAGTGATGATCGTCATATTTCTTTAATGAGTATATCATTATCTTGACTTTAACGCATAGGAGTGCGATGGAGAACTGAAATTAATCAGACATCGAATGCACTTTTTGCAGCGATCGAGAGAATGTGGACTAGATCCGCGGATCTTAGAAACGGAAGTCCATGTATGATTTGAATGCGTACTTGTCAGTTAGGAGCCGCGATAGCTCAGTGGTTAGGGAACTGGATTACAAAGGACAAGAGGTAGGGTTCGATCCCAACCGACGGGTTCCGGTTCACCCAGCCTTTAATGGGTACCGGATTTTTTTATGGGAAAGTAAAGCGGCACGGGCCTATACCGACCACATTACCCCAAAATCATGTGCCGCAGGTCTGTAAAATTTATGGTCACTAACACCATATTCCCTATAATACGCCACTTGGTGTGAAGGGGGGTACTTTATTTACTACTTGTCAGTTAGGTTATATGAAGTTTTCTCATAAGAAAGAAAGTTGTGATGACCTCGTGTTACTGAGAGCTTGCTAATAACACTGAGTAGTAATAATATGTCGATGTTTATTACACTGTTCAGTGTGCTAGGCTTTAATGAACATTTTAAAAAACTGGAAGAATGGGATCAACAGTTATGATAACAAAGTTTCAGAAACAAAAGAGTTAATTAATTGTTTGTTCCACTTTCTGATTAAAGTTAATTGGTAGAGTCAAACAGGAATTGTTTCCTTACATTTATTACCATCTGTCGTTCTCTGTGTAGTTGACCCCCCCCCCTTTCCCAATTGAGCTTTACCAAGGCCTTTTTCTGCCATCCATCAGAGAGCAATTTGCATTTTTAATTTGTTTTCTTTTCTTGATTCTTAAAGATAAAGAGTTAACAAAATGTCTGCGCCCATAAAAACGGAATAGGGTTAGGAAACGACTTTTAGTTTCAAGTTTGTATCTGACAAAAATAATATGTTTGAACGTGTCGTGGCTTTTTAGTATAAGAGTGTAAAGCGCAAGTTTATCGTCTTTCTGCTAAATGAGTGATTTCTCCTAGCTGATTGAGTTCACGTATTTTAATGTGTCCATCTGAATAATCTGATCCAATCATCAATCCAAACACTGAAAAACTTTGAAACAGTACCAGTACCAGCTCAGTCTGAGTCAGTAGTCAGCTGCTCCAGTACACTCACACTCAAGTAGTGTCCAAATTCAACTGCTTCTACTTTTAGTTTTCTCCTGCATAAAATTTTAATTAATTTTTTTTTTATCAACAAGGTTTAGGGCTTAGGGTATTCCTAATCCTAACCAGAGGTCTTCTAGTGACAGATTTTAGAGAACGATCGAACAAGGTGTGTGAAAAGGAATAAAATGGGACGTTACTACTCTGATCAGAAAGACGCTAAACTAGGTATTTTACCCACTATAAACTATATTAAAAAAAACTATCTTTACAACACATAGTACCATTTTGCTAGTGTACGCCGGGGGAGGGGTGAAAGGGCTCACGATAGAACCAGAGGGATAAAGGCCGCTTTGTCAAAGCAGTCGCCACGATGTGTGAGACATAGGATTTTTATTTCATCCCCAATTTAAAAAAAAATCCTTTCTGTCTACCGCAGGTTTCAAACACTACGCCGCCTTTTCACCCAGCGAAACAGTAGTTTAAGCCGCGCTGCCCTGCACACCTCTCTAAAGGCAGTTTATTTTGAGTTAAAAATTCATAAATAAAACTTCCATTAAAATATGTATTGAATTTAATTATATTTGTAATACAAGCGTTAAAAAATTCTACTCTAAAAAAAGTTGCTATAATATAAATATATTGTTATATTAATAATATTCTAATTATTAAAAAATTTGTATTATTGATAAATTAAATTAATATTAATAATATTTAATTTTAAATAAATTAATATTCAAACTTAAATGAAGCTTCAAAGTGCAGGCAAATTAGCTAAAGAGGGAGGGAGATTACCACAAGAGAACCATCCGCTCAGTTATGATGAAGCCAAATCCATTCTCAAAGGTCAGTACCATGAAAAATGAAGACGAGAACTCTCAAAGCATAACTAGAGGGACGGATACCATCAACTATCGAGGAGGGATCAAGTCATCATACTTTGCCTATGCACTGGCCACAATAGAATGAGGAATCACATTTTCACCAAATTCAAAATAGGTACAACCAGCCTATGCCACTGTACACCAGACAGTATGACTACAAAACATGTTCTACTGGATTAAGATTGCCCCCAGTACACAGACCTGAGAAGAGCAATGTGGTCCACACCCACCTCCCAGGAAGAGAAACTTTGTGCAATCGAATTACTTAAACAGACAGCTGATTCATGAGAGAGTCTGGAATCCTACTCTGATTGAATCTTGATCGCAGAGAGAGAGAGAAATTCTAAGTATTAGTTTATATTAAAGTATATTAAAGTGATATTATTAGTATTAGTTTATGAAATAAAAGACTCAGCCTCAATAGCAAAAAGACAGAAGTAATGATAGCAACAAAGGTAAAGACATCACCGCAATGCACAATAAAGACAAGTGAAATAATATTAAAACAGGAATTTAACCCTTAATTACGATACCTATCTGTAACTGTCCCACTTATGATACCGTAGTACAAATTACAATAACATTAGCAGCTCTAAAAATAGTAATTTCTTGAAACTCTTTTGTGTGTTCACAATAGACAAAACACAGGAGCTCGAAATTCCTAGCTCAGGTTGATTTATGATCTAAGTTTCACCTCATAGACTGGGCGTGTTAGAATGTCTATCGGTATGGTCACTCTAAGTCTGTCAGTATGTTTGGTGACTGCGCAGCATTATTCGTGTGTTTCCTGAGTCACACAATGTTATTCGTGTGTTTCCTGAGTCACACAGCGTTATTCGTGTGTTTCCTGAGTCACACAGGGTTGTTGTGATATTTGCAGATGACCAGGAAATTTCCCTGGTCACAGCGAAGTTAAAAATGAAAAACTGCCAATTTTTAAAAAATTGGCAATTTTTTGTTTCATTAAACAGTGTATCTCATGATCTCAAAAAAAAAAAAAAAAATTCCAACAGCAATGGAAACAAATTAAACACATTCAGGGGTCATGAAAAGTGATAATTAGGTAGGTACACAGAGGAGGGGGGTAATGTTTGAATTAGGAAAAATGTCAAATTTTGATGGATTTGTGTTTTGATGCGGTAAATTTTGCTACGGTATTGTAATCTAGGATTAAATGTATGGGAACAATATTAACCTCAGATGGTAGATGGGAGGCGAAGGCCTGCCTCCCAGCACCAGAGCTGGAAGTTGTCAGCGATCCACACCTGATGGCTTGCACCAGGATCGGTGAACCAGAACCATCCAGACCCTGATCCACCTCTCCGTGGTGCCTCTAGTAACAGACTAACCTGTCTAGTCTGGCCAAGTGAGTAGGGATCGAAGAGGGAAGACAATCCGGTACTCAAAAATGTCATGCTGAAGTCGGATGTGTTGGGCCAAAAGGCGCAAATATCACAGTTATACTGTATACCACAACACAACGCAGACACGCCTACTTAACGTCCTTTAAAGGGCGGATGATGATGAGGTACACTCCTTAAGTCATCGGGTGAACGCAAGCAGATGGTAGATGTACAACAGAGGTGAGATGCAGAATAGCTTAGGCTAAAGCAGCTTTGAAAAGATTTAGCAAGATACTGTGCAAATCATTTCTGACAATAGTATCAAGAAACAGAGTTCTTAAATGTTATGTAGAGCCAGTCTTAATATACGGATGTGAATCATTGACAATAGGACAACAGACAAGAAAATAACTGGAGGCTGTAGAAATATGGTTTTACAGAAAGATGTTGAGCATGCCATGGACAGCTAAGAAGAGTAATAGCAATGTTCTGAAAGATGTCAGAGCAAAAAGAGAGCTTCCAAAATTAGGAAGAAACAATCATTGTCTTTTCCCCATGTTATGAGAAGGGAACAGCTGGAATATATTGTGACAACTAGGAAAATTAAGGGACAAAGAGATAGAGGGAAGCACAGAGAAAAGATACCAGACAGCTTAAGAGAATGGTTTGGCAGAAGGCTAACAACAGAAATTATAAATAACTGTAGAGATTGAAAGTTGTGGAAAGATATGATCACCTACACCAACAGGCATGGTACTTGATAATGATGATTAGTTTACTAATAATATTAAATTTTAATCATAATCACAATGAATCATAATTAAATATATTATTTATTTTATATAAAGTATATATTGAATTGAATTATAATTGTAATGTATGGGTAAAAAAAATTAGTCTAAAAAAAGTTGCAATAACATAAGTACACTAATATATTATAATAATATTATAATTAATTTTTAATTTGTATTATTAATAAATTAATATTAATAAATTAATATTAATAATAAAAAAGTAAAGTAAAGTGCCCCCGCCACGCCAAGTGGCGTATAGGGAATATGGTGTTAGTGACCATAAATTTTACAGACCTTCGGTACACGATTTTTGGGGTAATGTGGTAGAATATTAATAATGTTTAATTTTATATAAATTAATATTAAAACTTTAATCAAACTTCAAATTCAAAGTATAAATAATTCAATAATAATAATAGTAATAATAAAAATTAGTATTAATTTTTTTATAATATTAAATTTTAATAATAATTAAATATAAATATATTATTTAAGTTATATATTGTATATATGTAAATATTATATAATATATGATGGTGTATTTAAATTTAAATAAAATTTATTTTTATTTTATGAATTCTCCAGACCAATGCCTCAAATTCAAATAGGGAAGTACACACCAACATCCCACAATGATTACAATCCATTAGGAACATTTGGGTTTGAGTTTAAGTTTAAAACTGAGTGACTTGTCTACATTAAAAGAATGAAGGGAGGTGAAGGCGCGCTTTCCAGCATGAGAGCTGGAAGTTGTCAGTGATCCACAGCTGATGGCTTGCACCAGCATCGGTGAACCAGAACCATCCAGACCCTGCTCCACCTCACCGTGGTGCCTCTAGTAACAGACTAACCTGTCTAGTCTGGCCAAGCGAATAGGGATTGAAGAGGGAAGACAACCCGGTACTCAAAAATATCATGCTGAAGTCGGATGTGTTGGGCCGAAAGGCGCAAATATCACAGTTACACTATAAACCACAACACAATGCAGACACGCCTACTTAACGTCCTTTTAAGGGCGGATGATGACGAGGTACACTCCTTAAGTCAACGGACGAACGCAAGCAAGCAAAACAATTAAGATTAAAATGGTGCAGACATGTTACAAGAATCTTGTTAAGATCTACAAGCCTTGCAAAGAGTTTAAGGACCATTTTCTGAGCACAGTACTAGCTTAGTACTATCTATATATCTATTGCCCTTTGGAGCCATAGCCGGACCTTAGGGCACATTCCCAGATACTTTTTCTCTTATCTAAATTTTTATTCTAGTAGTTTTCAATCCTTGTAAAGATCTTTTATAAAATCTCGCCATTTGTCTCAGTTCTGTGCAAGCAACTCTATCTTATTGAGGGAGCTGATTTCTGCTGCTCTTGCCTCTCTGATCAATGTTCTTCTCAGTGTCTCTCTGGGTTGGCCTCTTTAGCTTAGTACTAGGTAAAAGATTTAATAAAAGAGGACAAGGCAGACACTGAGACAGAAAAAAATGGTGGGAAGACAACATTAGAGAATGAACAGACTAACATTCATCTTCATTACATTTCAGACTCTTAGAGAGTGTGAGAAACTCTTAATCGTGAAGGTTAAAAGAAAATTGTGAAGATGTTATCAAGAATGCCCCAACAACTGTCAAGTTTACGGAACAGATTATAATAATATAAAGTTTACTGAAACATATGGATCCCAACCACTACCCCATTCATCCCAAAGGAACTCAAATGGCAATTTAAACACATTTTGTTCATGACAATGTGGCGGTCATTATTCTTGCAAACATTTTGATATTGTTTTGTACACAATTTTTCAGAGTTTTTTCATAAAAGGCCTTTGTTAGTTGTAGACTGTTCTGTGACATTTCTTTGTTTTAATAGGTACTTCAAGTTACGTTTCATTACTATAAAAGCATTGTAATATCTAGTTTGACTTAACCTGTAATTTGCTATATGCAGCATGTGACTGAGAAAGTCTTATTCTATTCTATTCTATTCTATTCTATTCTATTCTATTCTATTCTATTCTATTCTATTCTATTCTATTCTATTCTATTCTATTCTATTCTATTCGATTCTATCCTATTCTATTCTATTCTATTCTATTCTATTCTGTTCTATTCTGTTCTATTTCTTCATTTTTTGAGTGTATCTTGAGCTCTAGTCTCTTCTACAGCATAGGCTAACCCTTTATATTTAATTATGTAGACGCTGAAGTTATTATGTACATCTTCTAAATTATGTATATTTTTTAATGAATAGGAACAAAATGTCCAACCACCGAAAGCATAACAAATCTAAAAAGAAAAGTAAACACAGGAGTTCTTCCAGTGATGATAGCATAAATGAATCATCTGACAGCAGCATTACTTCAGTTTGTGTAGAGAGCTCAGAAAATGAAACAGTTAGTGATAAAACACACTTTGGCAGATCAGAGAAAGAAAGCAGTAAAAAGCATAGAAAAAGATCACATCATGGGGCTGACAGTGAATGTGATGAAGAACACAGACATTTGGAGTCTAAAAAAATTTTCAGAATGAAGAATAAGCGTAAGAGTTCAAGAACACATGGTCTTCACAGTTCCATGGGAAAGCATTTAGACTCATCTAAGCATCAGCATATAGACAAAAAATGTAAAGCAAGACACAAGCACAATGAAGACAAAACAGATAGTGAATCACTGAGTGACAATAATGATGATAGTGATGCAGACAAAGAAGATGATAACAGTTTCAGAGATAAATCTGGCAGGAATATTCCTCAAGATAAAGTCAAGGAGAAAAAGCATGGAATAAAAGCAAGAGATAATGATGAAGTACAAACAAAGGCTGTAGACAGTGACTTTGAGTTTGGCAAGTACAAGTACTCATTAAGCAAGATTTTCTTCAGGGACAGCCATTTTTCAAAGATGATGGAGAGGTGAGCTGTTCTTTAATAACCATGTTAATTTGTTTATTTATGTTGAAAGTGAGCAGTTGTTGAGTTCATTGCTATATAGGACAAAAGAAGAAGTTTAATTAGAAGAATAAATACCTGTTTGTACATATAATCTTTTAAAAGATGTATATTTTATTATGTTCTTTGAACATAGTGATTTTTTTATTAATTAACTCATTCAATACTGAATTGAAAACAAGGTTTTAACCTAGTTAATTTTGTTTAATTCCTTTCACCCTGAAGGTTTTTGTACAAATTAAATTGTAATTTGGCTAAATTATAATATATTTATTGAGTGTTATCTGATTTTGAATGTGAAAGAATTCACTATTTTAAAAAGATGGAAAAAGTTACATTTTTTTATAAATTATGAAAATATCTTTTGGGGCTTGCTATCATGAACAAGCGATTACTTTAATTTTTATAATTTCAGGGGAAGTCGAGAGTACGATGACTTTTGGGCATTTGTAACAAGATTTAAGGAATTTCATCGCAAAAAAGCTGCTAAAACAAAAGGTGCCTAATATACATGGTATTTCTGTATTGCTAAATGACGATTATAGCCACTCAGACTCAGTTTCCACAAGAAGTTTAACTTCAGATAGTTGCTAACCAACCTTACCTTGTTCATAAGTTGTTCACTTCGGCAGACTATTATTTGTCTTCCTGTTAATTAATTCCTCATTTGTGATTCTCTTACAGATTTGGGGATTACGTCAATATGATAATGAAGTATACTCTGTAGTGTACTTGCAGTGGCAAAAATGTGTAGCCTAGATACTTTCCACAAAGTTTTTGTTTCAACAACATATCATCTTTTTCTCTGCTACTCTTTTGTGGTGTTTTAGACTTTATACAACTGTTCTAAGATAAATTTTGTTTTATGTCAATTTTTCTATCTATAATCATTTAACAGCGTTGTCCTTAACTCCCTTGGAAACAGCTTGTTGGCAATTGCCAAGGTGAAAGACATTTGTTAAAAGAGCTTACAAAAAAATTGTGATTGATGTCTGAAAAGTGAAATAAATATATCATTACAAAATTCAACATCAGTAAACTGTTCAGCAAAGTTTATAAATGTGAGTTTTGATAGAGAATTTAATACAAAATACATTCATGCAGCTAGCTGAATTGTTATGAAAATAACAGTTTGTGAATAGTAGAAAGATCTGTGGGTAGAATATAAAAACACTTTAAAAATTACAAAAGGTGATATAAAACACAAGAGAAATATTACGTACTAGATGGATAAAATCACATGTAGCAAAATCATTCTTATGTATGTAGGCCATATAAGAATGTTTTCCTTTATGTGTATAGTTTTAACTATTCACATTTTTTTCTGCTTTTTTTTATTTATAATGTAAAATTTGAATAATTTATTTTAAACTGCTATCACTCTGCGTTACTCTGTTAATATACTACATTTTACTACCTTCATTTAGTGTTTTGACTTATCTTTACAATAATAATTTGAAGAGTGGGAGGAGCTTGTCCTATAATTCAGATTTAAATTGATCCACTGTTTTATCATTCATCATACATTCTGTGTTGGTTTGTGGATATGTAGCACTTTAGATGTCAAGTGAAAACAAGTAAGATTATCTGAGTCACAAGAAAAATAATGAATGTTAGGGTGTCAAGAGATCAGGGTTTGATCATCATTTCTGTGCATGCCACAGTATACACTGAAAGACCACCTACTGCATAAGTTTTGATGAAAGCAGCTCTTGAAAAATTGTCAGTTTATTATTTGTTTTATAAGAGATCAAATGGTGAACATACCATTTTTATAACCATTGCCATATACTATTTGTGAGTAACTTTAAGTTTTTTGGTGATTTGAACATCTTCAGCCTGGCACTTAGTATTTGAAAGTGTTAACAGAAGAGTATTAGTGCTGTCGTTTTCAAATTTATGTCGCAAATTGTTATATGTGTGTTTTACTTACTTCCTGATGAAATCCTTTTTTTCAAAATAAACTGTATTTTAATTGTATTTGTCCTCTACAGTTTCATTCTTATTTTATTTTTATTTGCAGTAATTGTTTTATATATTTAACAAGGTTGGAGTTTCTGTAGTTAATCCTCATCATCATCATCATGTGCCATACCGGTTGGCGTAGATGATCATGTCCTTCCACAATATTCTATCTACAGCGCATCGTATCAGTTCTGTTGTTGACTGCTTTCCATGCCATGACACCAAGCCATCTAGTATTTTCTCTCTTTATCGTCCGCGATCTCTGTTTCCTTTTATTTTGCCAGTTGTATCCTAGTATTCCAACTTTCCTCTTCTCATGATGTGCCTGAAAAATGTTGATTGTTTCTTTCTGATGTTTTTTAAGAGCTCCCTTTTTGTGTGGGCCTCTTTGAGAACTTTCTCATTGGTCTTTTTAGCTGTGTACAAATAATAATACATAAATATTATTATATGGGGAACTTCCGAGGCGATAATAGGGAATAATAGAACAAAGAAGTATGTGTTAGCACTCGGAAAAATTGACAGACAAACAACAATAGAAAAAAACGAAGAACAATATATGGTCCGAAGTGGCACCGCGCCTTGCCACGAGAAGCCGAACGCTTGGTACACTGCCACGCAGCCAACTAAAAATTGGCTATTGCAGTAGTGTCTTCCACGAAAGGCGATCTCAATGACTATAGCATAGGGTAACGATCACAGACCGGAAATAAATTGTATATTGTGGAAGACACTACTGCAATAGCCAATTTTTTAGTTGGCTGCGTGGCAGTGTACCAAGCATTCGGCTTCTCGTGGCAAGGCGCGGTGCCACTGAGTACGGGTTCGATCCCACTTCGGACCATATATTGTTCTTCGTTTTTTTCTATTGTTGTTTGTCTGTCAATTTTTCCGAGTGCTAACACATACTTCTTTGTTCTATTATTCCCTATTATCGCCTCGGAAGTTCCCCATATAATAATATTTATGTATTATTATTTGTACCCAGTATATAACCACTGGGAACTACTATTCGTGCTGTTTCGTCCAATAAATGTTTGTCTACAACACAAGTATTCAGCCCTACTGGGAGATACTTGCATTAATAGGAAAGTACAAATATACAATTTATTTCCGGTCTGTGATCGTTACCCTATGCTATAGTCATTGAGATCGCCTTTCGTGGAAGACACTACTGCAATAGCCAATTTTTTAGTTGGCTGCGTGGCAGTGTACCAAGCGTTCGGCTTCTCGTGGCAAGGCGCGGTGCCACTGAGTACGGGTTCGATCCCACTTCGGACCATATATTGTTCTTCGTTTTTTTCTATTGTTGTTTGTCTGTCAATTTTTCCGAGTGCTAACACATACTTCTTTGTTCTATTATTCCCTTCTCTTTTTAGCTGTCCAGGGAACTTTCAACATTCTTCTGAGAAATCCCATCTCTGTGGCCTCTAATCATCTTTTAATTTGTTTTTCTACTGTCCATGATTCGCTTCCATAGGTCAGAATTGGTTCTATACAGCACCAGTGAACTCTCTTTCTCATTTCTATTGACATAGATTTGTTGCATAAGATATTTTTCATTTTCTTGTAAATCCTACTTTAAGAAAAAAAAGTGTATTGTGATATATTAAGAATGTGAAAAATGAATGCAAGCTCTATAAAGTAACAATATTTTTCAGTGATACAGTGCTCTAGTGCAAGCAAAAGCCATGGGAAACTTAACCTACCTCAGAATTATGATGTGCAATACAGAATCAACATTTCATTAATCAACAAAGATTTTGATGTTTTTCTGACTAAAAACCGTCTTATTGGTAAGCTATCATCTCTAATGTCCATAGATGCTTGTACTCTAAATGTTCTTAACAAGTATACCAGTACTTTTCACCTTCTAGAAAGAATGCTACATTATTCCTTACCATTCAAAGCATATATTATGAGAGGAGAAGGGAGACAATTGAGAGGCATACCTGAAACCTGCGGGGAAAGGGGGGGGGGTGTTTAGGGCTTATAGAATTATTTATTTCCTATTGTTGCTTCATGTTTTTGTGATTGATGATTGCTTAGTGATGTGTCTTCCTCACCTCAAACACACAACATTAACATTCCTTATCTGCAACACTTCCTCTCTCTCTCTGATGGTCAAACCCTATCTGCAAACTTGTTCCCTTTCTCTATTGGTCAAACCTTATCTGCAACACTTCCTCTCTCTCTCTGATGGTCAAACCCTATCTGCAAACTTGTTCCCTTTCTCTGTTGGTCAAACCTTATCTGCAAACTTGTTCTCCTTCTCTTTTGGTCAAGCCTTATCTGCAACACTTCCTCTCTCTCTCTCTCTCTCTTGGATGGGCAAATCTTGTCTGCAAACATGTCCTCTCTTTCTGATAGTGAAATCTCATCTCTGTGTTGGTTATCCATCTGTGTCTGTTGCACTGGCTATCCACTTGTGATTTAACATACCCAGAGTAAAAAGGACAGATAACATTGAAAAAATGCTACAGCAACATCAGTTGACAAAGATTGAAATCACCAAAAGAATGAGAACTAGAACTTTGTATCTCTCTCGACACCTGAACAAGAACAAGGGTGTCCGGTTAGCGCAATCGATAGGCGATTGGCTTACCACGGCAATAGCCGGGGTTCGTACCCTGGCGAGGGCACCTGGGTTTTACTAATTCCCTAAAAATTAGTACCTCTGAAGTCGGAGTAAATCTGCCTGCATGGCGAGGGGCATCCTGTAATGGGTAAAAACAGACTTTACACGCAAAATTCAGTCCCACAAAATTGAGTGGGTGGGACTTCGTCAGAGGTCAAAGCTGATGAAAGCGAACGAACGAACAAGAACAAGAGTAAGTGGCGAGAGAGATTGAAGAAAATATTTCCTTCACTCATTTTACTTCAGTAATTTTTTTAGCTATAGTTTGTTAGAAACATTGATTATCACATAGCATAATATATCAAGACTTGTGTATATATATATATATATATATATATATATATATATATATATCTTTCACGCCTATAATTGGTGTTTTTTTCTGTTTTATTATGATCATTTCAAATTTAGTTCCAAATATTTGCTACCTGCTGTACTTTAAATTTGCATTCCATTAAAAAAATCTGCATATTTGTGTATGTGTGCGTGCGCACGCGCGTGCGTGTGTGTGTGTGAGTGTGTGTGTGTGTGGAGAGAGAGAGAGAGAGGATTTGGTGGGAAGGTAAGGGGAAGTGTATAGTTTGAGAGGGTTAAAGAAGTCAAGTTGTGTACCACTATTTAACTTTTTGTTAACTTTTCTCACTTTGATTAATTGCAATGGTTTTCTTTAATCTAAGAGAAAAGAAATAAGACTTGTAACATCTTTTCATTGTCTTAAACAAAGTGCATAATTTAGGTAATATTGAGCTTATATATTTTGTTGCAATTTCATTTTATTTTTAGATCACCAAGTTGAAAAAGAACTGACAAGAGATCGGGTTATCCAGTTTAGATCAATTCTATTACATTACTTGGATTTTCAACAGAAACAAAAGGTATTTTATGAACCAGATAAAATAGTTACTTGAAAGAAGGATAGTTGTGTTGTGTTTGTGCACATTTTATTTCTTTGCTAAACTGACCATACTGGCACTGTAAAAAAAATCAGATTAAGAAAAAGTACTCTGGCTAAAAACTAGCCTCTAGTGACTTCATGGTAATTATCCTTATGTCTTGTAAGTGTACACATTTTTTCTGGGAAAGTGAAGCAGCAAAGGCGTAATACCGACCACATTACCCCAAAAATCATGTGCTGAAGGTCTGTAAAATTTATGGTCACTAACACCATATTCCCTATATGCCACTAGGCGTGACGGGGGCTCTTTACTTTCTTACTTATAAGTGTAGTTCTATTAGCTATGTCCTTTAATTTGTCTACATTATACTTTTTCTGAGTTGATATCCCTGGCTAGTATTTGCCTTGAGCTTCACCTTTATTCTAGCTACAAATAAATATTTGTCACTTACTGTGTCTATTTCTCTTTTTATTTTTACATTTCACATTTCACAGAACATGACTCCATCTACAGTTTATCATTTAGTGGTCTGCCCTTTTTCTGCCTCATTCATTTGATGATTCCATGCTGGTTTATGAATTTATTTCTATGAATAGAATGTATCTCATATCACATTATTTATACTATAGAAAGTACTATAGAAAGTAATAATTTTCCCATTTTTGTTTATTGTGCCAGCTTCTCATTTCACTGTTTGTTATCTTAATATTGAGTTATTTGTGGGTCATCGTCATTGCACTCCCAAAATGTCCATAGGGGCTCAGATTCCCTCCTCAGCAAGACTCACAGTGTCCAGTGACTGACGGCTCCAGTTCTGTCTTGGTTGATAAGTCTTCTTACACGCCCACTAATTTTCACATTTCTGGCTGTGCCCACCTTAACTCCCATCTCTTTTATCCAAAGATGTAACATGGACTCATGGTTAATGAAGTGTTGTGCCCTTCCCACATCTCAGTGGGCATTTATGATGTCCTGATCCATTGGTTGACCATCTTCAACGATAGCGCAGCTAGCCAACCTGTCCACTTTTTCATTTTCCCATACTCCCACATGTCCTGGGATGTAGACAAAGGTGACCTTATATATTTTTTTTTTACTTCTGCAATGACTCTACCAATTGCATGCGTACAGAGCACGCCTCCACTTTTTTTATGGTTTTGTTTTTTAATATTAATATACAGTCGAACCTGTCTAAGGCGACCATTCACGGGACTTTCAAAAACTGGTCCCATAGGACAGGTGGTCCTGCCTCACAGGTTTCACATAATAAATAGAGCGATAAAAAAAATTTTATCCTAAGCACTATGAAAACTAACCTGCAAATCAGCGTAATCCATGAGTAGAACATAGTGCACATGTCGGTCTACAATAGCCACTGGTTGGACACTTTTCATAAAACACGATAGTTAAACACACAAAAATATTTTGTCGAATCACTGATATTCGTTCTTCCAGCGTTAATGCTTTTGGTTTTACACTTTTGACACTGGCCATTTCCTATATTGTGTGTAACACTTTTAAAATCCACAAAAATAATTCACTGAGATACTGTACATGTACGTGAATACACTCTAAGCGGGCAATAACTAATTCTTTAGTTAATTCCTGTAATTTATACGGGCCACGCAATGGTCTACTCTGGTCTAGACGGAACCGCGAAGTGATGTCACTTCACGAATCATAGATCTGTGTCTGCCGTTTTTCTCACACCAGTATTGACTGATAAACGTAACACGTCCCACTGTAATCTGGGACTCACTAAATACGGGAAAACCTCGACACCTGTAGACACCTGTGTCGATCGTTTATGGCTCCCATCGGATTACCCGCGTGTCGTAAACGGGATAAATAACATTGGCGGCGGTTAATTAGCCTGGTCTCTGGTCGCGTCATACGGTGAGCGCCGTAATCAGTGTTAGCATATAGTAAAAAACTCGGGGAAATTGTAGACCCGGTCCTATAACCAGGGAAACGCTTTAAACAGGTGGTCCTAAGACCAGGTTCGACTGTATATTGTCTGATCCCATTTTAGCATTATGGTCTTTCATTCTTGTGGCTATGTTGTATTTTTTTGGGTGTCTTTCATTTCTTTTTATGCTGTTGATAGAATTCATCCATTGCTACATTTTCACTGTAATTTGTTGGTGTATATCACTGTGTTATTGTTTACCTTTGCTACATGGCCTTTGGCGTCTTGACAGATGGTTGGTAACAAACAATCATAAGTCAGTAGTTTGGTAAAAATATTAGTATCTTATGCTGGAATCCATTTTGCTGAACAGCTTCTCTTGTGACAGAATCTGCCAATATTGGACAAACAGATCCATCTGCAGAACGAATAAGATGTATTTGTTGTGTCTGGCCTCGTCTCCTTTCTCCTGTGCCTTTTGTCTTCTGAATTTGATATCAGCACTGCCTCCAAAGTTGCTGTGCCATTTTTTATTTGTGCTCTCCATGTGCTGCGAACTGCAGCCAGATTTTCCCAGTTTCTTTCATTGATAGAGAATTCCCTCAAGGAAGCCCTGCAAACATCCTTACACCTCAGCACTGGTCTGTCCTTTGGTCTCTTTCTGTCCTTAAGTTCGCCTTACAATATTTGTTTGGGAATACGAGTGTTTGCCATTCTTCTTACATGATCCAGCCACCTTAGTCTACGACTCCTAAGTGTTGCCTTGATGGATGGGTGTGTCCTAATGAGGATGGGACTGACATTTCTGTTTGCTTGCTATGTCTAGGCCAATAATATGGAGATAGTGCTTTGCCCAAAAAGCACTACCCCTCTCTCGGCTCCTTTTTGAAGCATTCCAAAAAAAGGGACAATGTCCTTACATTCGGAACCAAAGTTGAGTTACCTTTGCTAATATTGTTAATATTCCTCTCTGTTTTGCCTTTTTAAAGTTTGTAATTGACTGGTTTCTACTATAGCAATGTTTAAACTATTTCTCTAAACAGAATGATTGCAGCCCTTTCACTGTGCTATTCATCATCTATTCCCTAGTAAACTACTGTTTCTCCTGTTGCTATTTTGATGATCTTACAGTTTCCATTTATGATATTATTTGGTCTTGTTTTCCCACATTGATCATCATTGTCATCATCATCAAGTACCATGCCTGCTGGTGTAGGTGATTATGTCTCTCCATAACTTTCTATCTCTACAGCTGTTTATCAATTTTGTTGGTTATTTCCTACCAAAGATTTCTCTTACTGCTGTCTTGGATCTTTTCTCTCTGTTTTCTTCTAACTTCCCTCAGAAGTCTAATCTGGTCTTCATGTTTTACAGCTTGGAAATTTGCTTTAGTAATAGTAACATACAAGCAAATGTCACAGTCATATGATCTTTAAGCTGTGGACGTCCACATTGTAGCAAAACATCACTTCTGGCTGTTGCTTCTGTGATAGGAAACTCTTTATACAAAGCATTGTAACATGAGTCAAACCTATGATTAGAAGAGGAACCTCACAAGCAACCCTAGTGCCAGCCTCATGTTGCATCTAGACCTGGAAACTATAACAAAATGTTGGAACTGTATGAACAGTTAAACTTTTCCCTGACAGGTGGCTGATTGAATAGCCAGGGCTGCATTGTTCTCCTTATCATTGTATGATTATTTATCTGGCTGAGGTTACCAATAAATTTATTTCACTATTCGTCTAATTCAAAATTTAAGCGTTTACAAGTGGATATCTCTAGCATTAGAAGTTTAGTTTATAGAATCTGTCATCTGGGCTATGCTGTGTGGTTACTATTTTGTAAAAATAAATTTTTTTTTTCCTTTGCCACACTCACAAAGTTCACATTATTTCACAAGATGCTTTATCTTATAATTGATTCTAATATTTGTAACAAATAATAGTAATAAGTTTTTATAAAATTTGTTATGGTAAATTATTGTAAGGCTTTACAGTTACAAAATGTGAGACCTTCGACAATCAAAATACTATGATTTCACAAGCACTGGACATGTCATGTGTAGAAATATAAATAGAAACATAAAATATAGGTATTTTGGCACAATTTTTGTGATAATTGTGAAGACAAATGGTGTGTGTCTAAAATAATTATTTCTGAAAGGATCTATTTATAAAGACAACATGGGATTAGGCCACTCGGTAAGTGAAAAATGTTCTCATATTCTTCAGATCTCAAATTCAATCTTTTTTCAGTAAACCTTTTCCGTTTTTTTTATATCTTTTGTTCACCTGAAGTATTGTCTATATCTGTAATGTTGTTTCCAGTATAAATTTTACTGACTTTTGTAATTCTTGCAATGGCCCATATAGTTTTTTCCGTTCTTTATAATTATTACAATTATTATTATATTATTTTAATGCATTTTATAAACTACAGGTGTACTTTCACTTCAAACTTCTTTTATTTTATAGTGCCTTTTTTCAATAATAATTATATTGATGTGAATTTTTTAAGGCACCTACTTTTCTTTTTCTGTTAACCATTTCTCTTTAGTACAAACCTAGTTTTCTTTTGGTAGGTTAATTGTTAAAAGTTAGAGTTACACTAGTTGCTGTGGATAAGAGAGTATGTAATAAATAAAAGTGAACTACTTTCTTGAAATTGAAAACAACCTGCACCATCAATGCAAGAGACAGAGCAGAATGGCGCTCCATGGTAGCCAACCTTCGTTGCGAAGATGGCACTCGATGATGATGATGATGATGATTTTCTTGAACCTATGTTTTATGACAATTTTGTTCAACTAATATAAGTAAGCCAGAGTTTTCAGAAGAATTTCTACTTTTATGGGATTGGATGATGGACTTTTGGTAAACTTTTTTTTTTTAAAGCACTGGGTACTACTACTGAGTACACAGTATTAACATCTTTTTTAAAATAGAGTTATTTCCAAATATTATCAGATTTGACAAATGCTGTTTTTGATTTAATCACTTTGATCCTGAAAATCTCATTTTTTTCAGTCTCTTTTTTTTTTAACTCTTTCGCCATTGTTTAATTTTCCCTGTTCATTAAGATTGAACCATATAGTGTATGTAGTTTCATTTTCTTAATTTTAACTTTAAATGATACATTGTACAGTTTTCCTCATTCTTCTTGCAAGTATAAATGTGAGTGCATGGGTAGAATAATAAACTCTTATTTGATTACTCTTCACACATGACCTCTTCGAATGCCTATCTCTTACTGACTGGAGGCAGAAATATCTTTCGTCATCTCAAAATATTAGGAAAAGTCTTTGCAGAGAAACATCATAACTAAAACTGATGTTTTCTTTGCCATGGCATCAGATGAAAGTGCTCTTGGTAAAATGATTGTTGTACCAGGAAGATAGCATAAGATATAATTATTTAAAATTAATGTAATTTAAACATGAACTGTATTTAAATATTTATTTGTTTTCTAAAAATAGTCATTCATCTTGTGCTGTTGAAAGATAAAAACCATAAATAGCAGTAATGGAATAGCGCATTCATGTTTTTTGTTTCATGTTGTTAAATACAGTTTCTAAAGCTGCATAAGATCCGTAATGACCAGAGAAGCTTACCTATTTACCAGTACAAAGACAAAATAATTGAGATGGTAAAAGCACATCAGGTGGTGGTGGTCGCAGGTGATACTGGTTGTGGAAAATCTACCCAGGTGAGAGTGTGAAGAGGTTCATGTGTGTGGAAGTGAAGAATTATAAAGGATATGACAGAGAGTGTCTATGGTGTTATACAAAGATGTTACATCTTTAAATGTAAATATCAAATGCTGAAGAATGATGAATATTTCTGTCCTATTTTTATAGCTTCAAATGTGGTTTAATATATAAATGTATGTCACTGAGATTAAATGTGTCAGATATGTGATGGGAGTCAGCTTGGGAGACAAAATTAGAAAGAAAGAACAGTGTAATATATAAAGAAATAAATAACTGAATGCTTTGACTATGTGACAAGACAGAAACATCTAATCACAATCACCAGCTATGGATAAACACAATGAAAAAAATAGACCAACAGATAGAGAAGTTGTTCTGTAAAGATGGATCCATGGAATGCTAGAATGTTTTGGAAGTCTGAAAGCAGAAGATTCCAACCAAAGAGCAAAAATTCTGCCATTTGTTTTGATGTTAGTATATTTGTCAGTATATTTGTTATGGCATTAAAATTACTTTTTCCTGTTCCTGTTCTTTTGTTTATTTCAGTTTTACATTTTCCATCACTGGTTATTGTATGTCCAAGATAGTTTTAGCTCTGAACTGTCTCCAGGTCTATTCCATCAACTTTGATATACACTTGTAGGTTTTGAGTATTATCTTTGTTTATGATCATAGTTTTAGTCTTTTTGACATCCATATCTAATGTACAATTTTGCTTATCATGTTTATTTCATTAAGTAATTGTTTAAGATGTTTATGATTTTCTGCTAGTAATACAGTGTCATCAACGTATCTTAGGTTATTGATTATCTTTCCATTAATGTTTAGGCCTGGCATCTCTGTGATGTTTTTAAAGATTTGCTTAGTGTTATAGATTGAACAAGCTTGGTGATAGGATGCATCCCTGTCTTACTCCTCTTTTTATATCAATAGGTATAGAGTTCTCTTTGTTATATTTGATTATTACTGTTTGCTCCCAGTATAAATTACATTTTAGTCGCATGTCTGTGTCATCTAGATGTATATATCATCTAGAAAAAAATAGAAAAAGATATCTATCTTTTAGACAGTCTATAAGCTGTTTATGGTGCATTCTGTCAAAAGCTTTGATGTAGTCTATAAAGCAGGTATATATTGGTTTGTTTACTTCTGTGTACTTTCTTTTAATGTCCTCATGCTGAATATGGCTTCTTTTGCCCCACTGTTTTTCCTATATCTAAATTGTTGTTCTTCTAATTCCATATTGATTTTATTCTTAATCCTTCCTTATAAAACTTTTAGCAAGATTTTTGTTACATGGCTCATTAGGACTGATACGATGCACTGTAGATAGAAGATTGTGGAGGGACATGATCGCCTACGCCAACCAGCAGGGTACATGATGATGATGATGATGGCTCATTAGGCTTATTGTTCTAAAATCACTGCATTCAGCTGTACCATTATTTTTAGGCAATGGAATGAAATTTTATGTTTTTATTTCATTTGGTATGTATCCAGTATGGGATATGTCACTGCATATGGAACAGCGATAATCTGTTTGTATTCACCTGACCACAAAATCAATATGGTTTTGGCTCTCGTGTGCTGAGATAGTGCTGCTGGCGACTGGTCACGAAATATAGTGGAAAGGTGCCTGGTCCGGGATGTGTGATCTATATTAATTTTCAAATTTGCCATAAGCTGGACTGTGATTGGACGGATCGAGTGTTTTGCTGAGGTGAAAGCTTGACTTCATTTGTTGGAACAGCAATTATTGAGGTACTGTCACTTATCGTGAAGTCCACACCACATTTGGGATGGGGCGCATGGAGATTATGCTGTCCATAATGGCCGTTGTCACAACCTGGAAGTGTCCATTTTGAGCTGCACACCATTTATAGAAAATGCAGTATGTTCGTTAGAATTGTATAAACGTACAAATGTGTCAAGTTTACATAATACAACACATTAAATAGAACAGTATGAATGATCAGGGTGAACACTTTGTTAGTTGCAGGAATGGGGGCTGAGCATATATATGGGAATGCCCCATATGCAGTGAAGTCATTCCATTCTGAAGTCTAGACTGGAGATTTAAATTCACATACTGGTAACTTCTGTAATTCAATGTTTTATATGTACCTGAATGCTAAAAAGTGATAGAAAGGAGATATCGAATTGTTCATAATTTCAAACAAGATTGTTAAAGTTACTTTTAAGTATTTTGATCAAATAAAATAATAAATCTTCTTCATGAGTAAATGTAACCAAGAATAAATTAATGGAACAATAACAAGCAATCAGTAGACCTGAATAGGTCATGTGCTCAGAAGAGAATCATAAGCAGTCATAAGAACAGCCATACATTCTGTGAACTTTAGAAGAAAGGGAAACAAAAGCAATCAAGGATTACCTAATAAAGAACAATAGAAACTGTGTTGGATATTATGGACAACATTTGGGATATCATGCAAAGTTTGACTACGTGCTGTGTAATTTGGAAGGGAGCCGCGATAACTCAGTGGTTAGTGAACTGGACTACAAAGGACAAGGGATAGGGTTCGATCCCAACCGACGGCTTCCGGGTTCACCCAGCCTTAAATGGGTACCGGATTTTTTTCTGGGAAAGTGAAGCGGCACGGGTGTAATACCGACCACATTACCCCAAAAATCATGTGCTGAAGGTCTGTAAAATTTATGGTCACTAACACCATATTCCTTATACGCCACTTGGCGTGACAGGGGTACTTTACTTTTTTTTTTTTTTTTTTTTTTTTTGTGTTTGTAATTTGGAGGAACTTTCTTGTACTCCAAGATGATGCATAACACTTTGGTTACCAACTGCTTTGTTAATCCATGATCAAGAGAAAGAAGAAAAGAGGTAGCTCATGTGTTGGTTCTTGAACCATAAATACAGAACTCTGTATGTATGTATGTAAACTGTTAAGAAATAGATTCACAATTCTATACATATATTTGTGCAACAGGTTCCACAGTATTTACTGGAAGCAGGATATGATAAGATCGCCTGCACTCAGCCACGGAGAATAGCTTGCATATCATTATCTAAGCGTGTAGGATATGAAACTTTGAATGATTATGGAAGCCAAGTGGGATATCAGGTAACTTGTTTATTTTATAGTTATAGTAAGTTTATCTTCTTCATTTTAGCTTTCACCTGCGGGTGTCGATGCATTGGGTTGCTTGTTTACGGCAAAGCCATAATATTTAGGTTCATCATGTCCATCTTTGGCATGAGTATATTTGTTTAATAATTTTTGCCTGCAACCATCTTTGGTCTTTTCTTTTTTAACTGCCTAAGGTTCTTTAACGTGCATGAGTGCGCATGTGACTTCCTGTTTTTTTGCTGTTTTCCAAGAAGCCTAGACATCAGATCTCACTACCCATAAACCAGGGAAGGATAAAGTTACAAAAAACCAGGGACTCAATTTTTGAAAAATTTCCACCATCTATGAAGGTGCACGTGGCCGTGCAGCTAAAACCACTGTTTCACAGGTGGAAAAGCCAGCGTACAGTGTTCAAAAACCATAGTAGACAGAAAGGATTTTTTTCTATCTGGGGTGAAATAAAAATTCTGAGTCTCACACGTTGTGGTGACTGCTTTGACCAAGAAGCCATTATCCCTCTGGTTCTATTGTGTGTCCCCTGACATACACCAGCAATGGTACTATGTGTCATAAAGATAGTTTTATGGTGGGATTTTGACCCAGAACCTTTCTACTCAGAGGTCAATATCTTACCTCTAGATCACCCAGTTCCCTTGTAAGTTTATAAAATACTTAGTATAATGGCTACCAAACCATTAGTAACTTGACCAATTAGGGTAAACTATTATTTTTGTAAGGACATAAAACAGGTCATAGCAAACTAAATAAATATGTGCATAAACTTTGACTAGTATTGGCTGTTGTATAGGCAAAAAAATGACCTATTTTTGATCTTTTAGGAAGTATATATGGATGAAAATACTCGACATTACAATCAAATTTATATAGATCAAAGGAGAATCCCTAGTCAATAGTAACATTTATCACAAGCACCTGTCTGAGAGTGTAAACACCAAAATATAAACACAAAGAAGAACAAGATAACTGATGATTTCATCAAGTGGGCTATCATTTATGTAATAATATATTTAAGTCGGTAACAAATATTTTGATAATTAAATCAAGTGATCTGTAAAGTACAAGTAATTTAATTTGTATATCTATTTTAACTACTTGTTTGGTTATTGATCAAGGGACCTTTAGTCCTCTGCTCTTTGATTCAAAATTTTCTTTGCTAGAGTGCTGATGGATTTTCTGCCTACCCGAATCAGAAGTAAAAAAAAATATTTACACCAATGTGGAACTAAGTTTGCATCTATGCACTGTAACACGATACTATCAGTTGCCTGCTAGTTGTTGTGAACATCTCTAAGTAAAGTAAAAAAGTAAAGTGCTCCTGTCACGCTAAGTGGCGTATAGGGAATATGGTGTTAGTGACCATATATTTTACAGACCTTCAGCACATGATTTTTGGGGTAATGTGGTCGGTATTATGCCCATACCGCTTTACTTTCTCAGAAAAAATCCGGTACCCATTAAAACTTGGTGAACCCGGAAGCCGTCGGTTGGAATCAAACCCTACCTCTTGTCCTTTGTAGTCCAGTTCATTAACCACTGAGCTATCGCAGCTCCTGAACATCTCTAAGCCTCCAGGTATATAACCATAAATGTAAGAGAGTAAGACTGTCACATCCTGAACATTGAGTTTCAATCACAACAAAACAGTGCAAGTTGTCTCCCCATATTCACTTTTGCACAGTATAACTTTGGTTGATTTGTAATCTCAGACAGTGCATGCATGGTAATTGATAATAATTTGTACAGATGTTCTACTGCTAAGATATTAATACTTCAATACCTTGCTATATGGTAAATCATCTCTATCAGTGGAAGAAACTGGGAAAATATGGCGTCAGATCGTAGCACATGGAGAACACAAATAAAAAATAGTACAGTAACATTTGTATAAAAGATGATATTAAAATCTGAAAACAAAAGGCAAAGGTGCAAGAGAAATAAAATAAGGCCAGACACAACAAATGCATTTTGTTCATTCTCTTATGAGATCTGTGTGTGTGACATGTGCATGTACAAAAAAAAACTTAATTCGGAGAATAAATGCAAGGTCTACATGTGTTGTAGTAACTAGAAATATTTTAGAAACATTTTCTCTATCCACTTATTATTAAGGCAGACCATTTATGTCTTCTCCAACAAGACATAGGAGATCTCTAGTTCTGTACATAAAATCATGAAAAAAAAACATATGAGAGAGCAATATATTTTGAAGATTATGAAGATAATCATAAATGTTAAATACCAATTTAATTGCTGTATAAATTTGAAATTATTTATTAAGAGAAATAATAATTTAGTCAGTTCCTAAAAAAAATAACTTGTATGATAGCTTTTACAATAAAGAAATATTGTTAACAGTTATTTAAAATTTAAGCATTAGAAATAAATTGAAGTAGCATTTTATTTTTAAGAACTAAAAATATTAAAATGAATCTTAAGTTGTTTATGCTTTGTTAGCTTTGTTTTGCTTTCCTGGCTTGCAGGTTCGGTTTGAGAAGAATAAATCATCTGCAACAAAGATCTTGTTTCTCACAGAAGGTTTGTCTAAATCCAGTTTTATTGATTTATTATTTGTTTGTCATAAGCATTGTTTTTTTTTATAAGAAGAAAGTATAAGATTTGATATTACTGACTTAAGCAAAATTATAGTCAAGGACCTAGGTCACTGATAATATTATTTTAGAGAAGAGAAGTCTTTCTATAAATATTGTAAAGTTGACCAAATGAAATTGTAATCTTGGGTGAAAACAAAGAAGATATAACGTGTAGTTCTTAGAAAGACATGTACTGAACAGAAAAAAAAAGAATTATTAGAATTCCTGCTTATTACGATAGGATAAATGGGGTTCACCCAGCCCCTTAAAATGGTATCAGAGATTTTACTTGGAAGTAAGGGCAGCCTTTAATGGATGCTTGCACAGAATAAAAGGATGGAAATGGCAGGACAAAAAATCACTAACATAGAATTATGGAAATGTACCAGTTAAATACCAGTGGATAAAGAGATACAGTGTAGACGATGGCGCTGGATAGGACATACACTGCGGAAGCCAACTGAGAGTATTACACAACTGGCCCTTTTTTGGAATCCCCAGGGAAAAAGATAAAGGGGAAGACCAAGGTATTCTTGGAGAAGATAGATAGAAGCAGGAATGAAGATGATGGGGAAGACATGGAATGATTTTAAAGAATGGCAAGAAACAAAGCGGCTTTGAAAGTGTTTGTTGAAGACCTATACTTCACAGGGAGCTGAAAGGTTGAAGAAGGGAAACCTGGTATGATTCTTACCATATCACCCAAAATTGCACCATTAGTAATGGGAAAGAAATGGTCATTATTCCTTATTTACCCATCAAAGCATGGAGGGAACCTTACTTTACTCTGGCAGTTGACTGATATATCTAATAATAGTTCTGATACAATACCAATGCTTGATTTTGCATGCTTGTGAAATGTTTTATAAACTATTTACATTTTGCATTATTTAGAAATAAATGAGACATTTTGTTTGATTGTTCAGGTCTTCTTCTGCGACATATAAGTTCAGATCCCCTGTTGGAGATGTATAGTGTTATTGTCATTGATGAGGTTAGTACTGATGGTGATAATGTCTTTAATATTTTCTGCAAGTAAACTTTAGAAACACTTTTAAAAATATGAAACCTTGCTTATTCAGTATTAAAATAAAGTGGTGCAAAAAATACAATTTAAACATATAATATAAATTTTGTAATATATTTGCATTAATATTTTTAATACATACTTAGAAAGGATTTTAACTTTGTTTAATGCTATGTGATTTTTTTTAAATTATGAATATTATTGTGAACTTCTTCATAAATGCTTCTTAAATTATATTTACTATCTGTGTATCACAATGCAAGGAATAATATTTTCCTTTTAAGTCCTTCATATTAAATGTAATTCTTAGGGCTTTACAAAGGAAATAGGGAGCCGCGATAGCTCAGTGGTTAGTGAACTGGACTACCACGGACAAGGGGTAGGGTTCGATCCCAACCGATGGCTTCCTGGTTCACCCAGCCTTTAATGGGTACCGGATTTTTTTTCTGGGAAAGTAAAGCAGCACAGGCGTAATACTGACCTCATTACCCCAAAAATGATGTGCTGAAGGTCTGTAAAATAGGGTCACTAACACCATATTTCCCTATACGCCACTTGGCGTGACGGGGGTACTTTACTTTTTTTTTTACAAAGAAAATATACACATTGTGATAAAAGACAAAAGCTGGAGCTGGATAGACCACAATAATCAGAAGAGATTCAGAAGTCATCACTGAAGCTGCAGTGTCTTGGAGTATTTGTCACAGGAAAGGTGAAAAAAAGATTGAGCAGAAACAACCTGATGAAGAAAAATGACAGAGAGAGAGATATTACATTGGGCCAGACCTAAGGTGCCCTGTGAAGGTAGCATGGAGCAAGCAAGATGAAGTTATTTTACTGTTGCTCTACTAGACACCACAGAAGGTGTTGATCACTACTCTGCTTTGTAATCTTATGACAAAAGGGAAGAAGAATATTAGGTTGTAACTGTCTCTTCAAATTGATTTAACCTGCTTGATTGAACATCATCACTTAGTTTCCAGTTGTTCACATCCTCAGCTAATCTTCACAGTATTTTCATTAGACTTTCAAGTACTGTTCTCTATGGTTTCTTTCAAGTAATATTTGACTACACTAGCACCTAATAATATGGCACCTAATAATAATAACAGTTGTTCATGGTAAACAATAAACACAATGGCTATATACCTTATATAATATATATATATATATATATATATATATATATATATATATATATATATCTATTGACCTTTCTCAGGTATCTGGCCCATAGCGCGTAGACCAAGATACTCCTTCTCTTATCTGAATTTTTGTTCTAGCAGTTTTCAATTCTTTTAAAGATATTTTATCAAATCTCGCCATTTGTCTCTGTTCTGTGCAAGCAACTCTATCTCATTGATGGAGCCGATTTCTGCTGCTCTTGCCTCTCTCATCAATGTTCTTTTCAGTGTCTCTCTGGGTCTTCCTCTTTTTCTCTTACCTGTTGTTTCCCACAAGAGGGCTTGCTTTGCTATTTGATTATTATCTCTTTTTATCACATGTCCAACATATGACTATCGTCTTTTCTTTATTACTGAAGATATTAGTGGTTGATTGGCGATTTCTCTAATTTCCTCGTTTGTCTTGAATTCGTTCCACACTATACCAAGTATTTTCCTTAGACATTTATTTTCGAATGCGTTCAACTTTGTTTCTATATCTCTTGTTTTCCAGCTTTCACACGCATACGTAAGGGTTGATATTACATTTGATTTGAATAGTCTAAGTTTTGTGTTTGTGCTGATGAGTTTTGATTTCCACAACTTTTCAAGGCTTCTGAAAGACAGTACGGCTTTAGCTATTCTGATTCTAATTTCTTTGCTTGTATCCCCTACCCGATCAATGTGACTTCCAAGATAGATAAAGTGATCGCTCTCTTCCACTGCTTTGTTTTCCATGTATATTTTGTCGTCTGTTGGAATTAAGCTTTTCCTGACTTTAGTCTTTTCATGATTGATCTCAAGCCCAATTTTGCTGGGAACTTCCGGTATATGGTGGATAGGCGGCGGGAATATGAAAAATGTTCCTTGTTGCAGTTTCCTCATATTCCAAGTCTGGCTCGTTGCAGGAGCTACTGAGTTAAGTGCTCTGTGCACACCGTGAGCTGTGTGTCTCATTTGTTTTGATCATGTTTCGATATTCCAATTGTTTACGATGAATGATGATATCGTATGACAGGGAACAGTTGGCTGTGTTCACTTTCTGCGTAGTTTTACCTTATGCCTTATGGCTTTTGGCGTGTGCTGAGACTGCAACAATGGGGACTACAGTTACCTTTCTTTGTTTGGGAGATGAGATATTAATTCAGATGATTATGCTGGCACGGGCGGTTGAGCAATTATGGATTTTAATTCGTTTGCAGTGATACCAAGGCCTTCCATAACCAAAACCAACCAACCAATTTTGCTGGCTATTGATGATAGTTCATATGTGTTTTCCTGCATCGTTTTTACATTTTTATTTTTATATATGTATAGTTAGAGTTGGACATATGGGCATTGTATAAAAACTTTGTAATTGTATACCAACACAATGTAGTATCCCGGGAAATGAGAAAACAGATGACCTTGCAAAAGCAGATGAAAGCCTTCAACGTTCCAACCAATCCTAGAGCCGCAAAGAATTAAAAATCCAGAATCAAGCTAGAAAAACAGAATGGAGGGAGGTCTGTGGAAAATATGAACCAAAACATGACAGCTTAAACAAACTCAGCAGACTTGAGCAGAGCAAGATAATCAGACTCAGAACAGGTCACCGTGGCCTCAGAGCACACCTACAGAAGATAGGACTCCGTGATCTTGCAACAAGCAAACAGACAAACTCCAAAGCATATACAACAGAACTGCAGCACTCTCAACACACTAAGAACACAAATATGGCCTACAGAAGCAACTCTGCTTTATATGTTAAGGGAAACCAGTGATTACCTCAAACACACTGTCTTGCTCATGACCCAAGCTGATCTAAATGCATAGCAAAAGACAACCACTGAAGAAGAAGAGGAAGAAGAAGAACAATTCATTGCAATGTTCAAGTAAGACAGGAATGTATCACCACTCTTGTTCATTACCTACATTAACAGTATATGTGAAGATGCCATGTCCAAAATGAAATATCAATGGACTACTCTCTACAGATGACCAAATATTGATAGCAGAAACATCTGTGAAACTGCAACATCACATTTCCATGAATCAGGAGTGTAGATCAAACAATATGAGAATCAACACAGAGAAAAAAAAAGAAGTCATGGCCACAGGGGGTGAAAAGAAAAACATAAATATATCAGTAGAGGACACAGGTATAAAATAGGTATCAGAGTTTAAATATCTTTGAATTAGATTCTCCAAAGATGGTGAAATAGACAGAGAAATTAACATTTGGTGCAGTAAGGCAAGCCAAGTATTGGGACAGCTATCACCTTTCCTATAATACAAGCCAGTGATGATCATCACAAAGAAATATCTTATACAAAGCACATTTATCTCCATTCTTATTAGCAGTGCTAAACATGGTCACTCCAAGCAAGTCAGAACAGAAAGTCTCAGCAGTAATGAAATGTTTGAGAAAGGCTGTAGGAGTTCATAAAGGAGACAAAGTCAGAATTGAGGTTATAAGCGAAAGAGTTGGAATAGATTCACTTTTGAATTACATACAAAAACAACAAATAAAATGGTTTGCTTGCCTGGAGAGAGTACCTAGTGATACCATACTATAAGAGGCATACACAAAAAGAGGAGAAAGACACAGAGGTCAAGGCAGAACCAGGCTACATTGGAGTGACATCATCAGAGAAACACTACAACAGCATCAGGTGTCAATGGCTGAGACTGCCAGAAAAGCAAAAACCTTTGTATGTATCTCAACATCCGAAGTGGTGAAAAGAGGAAGATAAAGAAGAGAGAGAGTTTGTTATACACTGTAACATTGTAAACAACATGTGGTCTGGACTACCACTCAAAACAGAATAGAACAACTTGATGGCCTGAGACTATCTGTTCAGACCGAGACAACAAACATCACACAGACTGAAAGCAGCCAAAAACTCATATCTGACTTCATCAGGATCAACAGCCAATTGCTGGTCAAGATATTAAACTTCCTCGCTTCCATGACTACTCAAGTAGCATTTGAGAGGGAAGGCAACCAAATCTTCAAAAATATGTACAGATAGGATGTATTGGGCCAAATGATGTAAATATTGCAGCTTACCTTATGCTACAGCACACTGCAACTATGACACCTGCCATCCTTTTAAGGCATATGAGGAAAAGGAGCAATAGTTGGATGAAGGCAAGCAAATACCAATACTTAGTGGAGAACAGTGAAAGAGGAAACAATTGAGTCTCTATAAAGTGATATCAAACAATAGGAATGATTATAAAAAAAACACCATTGTTCCATTAGAAGCATAAAACAATTATTGATTGACTGCTGAAATAGTAACCCATTCTTTATATTAAATGGAACTATTTATTTTCATGTTCCTTTTATTTGTATTAATTTGTTTCAGGTTCATGAAAGACACATCTTTACAGACTTCCTGCTAGGCGTTCTCAAGTGTATTTTGATGCAGAGATCTAATTTGAAGCTGGTTCTGATGTCAGCTACAATAAACATCAATCTATTCTCTCACTATTTTAACAATGCTCCAGTTATCAAGGTCAGACTATTCTGTATCTAGTCAACAGCAAATTGTTGTATTTGTAGCATTTAATTTTTAAATTAGTGAAAATGTGTTCTTGCTACTTTGTTATCTTATCATCTAAAAATGTTTATTTGGAACTTTAGAAATTATTTTCCTTTTCTGTAAACTCATGTTTTAGTATTTTTGAACATTTACACAAGTTTGATCTTAACTTTTCTTATTTTACAAGTGATAGTTCCATTAAAATCTGTTTAAGTATATGTATGTTACAATTTTTCTTCATGGCTTCATCTTTCAGTTTACGACTATCAATTTTATGTGTAGTTGATCTCTTCTGTTGGCTTTTAAATTTTAATCTTATTTTCCCAATGCACAGGTTGTGGTCACTATTAACATTAGCACCTCTGTATGCTCTTACATCTATTAATTATGATCTGAATTGTTGTTTAATACATAGGTGGTCAATTTGGTTTGAGGTTCTGTCATCAGGAGATATCCATGTTGTTTTGTGAATATTTTAATGTGGAAATAATGTCCCACCTATAATAACTAAATATTCTATTAAACATAATTCTATTAATCTTTCTCCATTCTGACTTGTAGTATCACAGCCTTCTCTCCCCATCACATGTTCCACTCCTGCGTTATCTTTTCCCACTTTGGCGTTGAAGTCTCCCTTTACAATTAAAAGATCGTGTTTTGGTATTTTGTTTATAAGTTGTTGTAGTTGGTTATAAAAATCGTCCTTAACTTCATCATCAGCTTCGTTTGTAGGCGCATAATATTAAACAATTGAAAGTCTTCCATATTTTGTTTTGTAGTGTGTTCGTATCAGATGGCTATTTACCGGTTCCCATTCTAATAAACTTCTTACAGCTATGTCTTTCATCATTATACCTACTCCTTCACAGTGTTTTCCATCTTCCCTTCCAGAAAAAACGACTATTTTCAAGAAAAATTTTAACATAGAGCTTAGTAATTGCTATGCAGCACTCGGTAAAACAGACTTAGATATCAATGAAATGTGGGACTCACATTGCAAAATACTAATGACAGCAGCAGAAGCAAGTGTTAGACTGAAGAAAATGGAAAAACGAGCTTGGATTTCAGACACTACATGGAAATACATCAAAGAAAGAAGAGAAGCGAAGAGAGCCATGGCTAATGTAAAGACAGATCTTGGAAAGGTTCTGGCAAAAGCAACATACAAAGAATTAGACAACAAAGTAAAAAGTTCAGCAACAAGAGATACAAGAGCTTATATAGACAATTTGGCAGAGAAAGCAAAGACAGCTGCAATTACAGGAGACAGCAGAACTCTCTATACTGTACAAAAGATGTTGACAAACACCTATACATCCAGTAGAACACTAATTCTAGACAAATCTGAATTAATGCTAACAACAAGCGAAGCCATAAAAGCCTGTTGGGCAGAACACTTCAAAGAATTTCTTAACCGTCCACTACCCCACAGTTTAATAGATTTTGAAGCTGAAACACCAGCAGCAGAATTAGATGTAAATTTAGATGACTTCACCTTGAGTGAAATAGAAACCACCTTAAAGCGTATGGCCAACAACAAGGCTGCTGGAGAGGATACGTTAACAGCTGAGATCCTCAAGGCAATTGATAGCCATAATTTAATACATCTCCAGAAAATGTTCAACATCATTTTGAAAGCAGAGAAGGTGCCTCATAAATGGAAAAAAAGAATGATTGTTAAGATTCAAAAAAAGGGCAATCTTAGAGATTGTAACAACTGGAGAGGCGTGACACTTTTGTCAGTTGCCTCAAAGTTATTCTGCAAAATCATCCTAAATAGAATAAAAGATTCAATAGATACAGTAATGCGTGAAGAACAGGCTGGGTTTAGAAAAGGGAGAAGCTGCCATGACCACATTTTTTACTCTACGACTTATATTGGAGGAACACATTGAAAAGCAAAAACCTTTTGTGCTTAACTTCATCGATTTCAAAAAAGCATTTGATAGTATTCATAGAGATTCTTTGTGTACAATTCTGAAGCAATATGGCTTACCATAAAAAATCATAAATATTATTAAAGACTTGCATGATGGTTACACATGTGCAGTTTGAACAGAGGAAGGACTGAGCGAATGTTTCCCAATAGAAATTGGGGTTAAACAAGGATGTATTTTATCGCCCTTGTTATTTGGAGTTGTTATAGACTTCATAATGAAGAAATGCTGCACTGGTAATAAAGGCATCGAATGGATACAAGGAGACCATTTGGAGGACCTCAACTTTGCTGATGACATAGTTCTCATGAGCAGTCAGATAAAAGCAATGCAGGAAAACACAAATGAACTATCATCAATAGCCAGCAAAATTGGGCTTGTGATCAATCATGAAAAGACTAAAGTTATGAAAAGCTTAATTCCAACAGACAATAAAATATACATAGAAAACAAACCAGTGAAAGAGATCGATCACTTTATCTATCTTGGAAGTCAAATTGATCGAGAAGGGATACAAGCAAAGAAATTAGAATCAGAATAGCTAAAGCAACAATGTCTTTCAGAAGCTTTGAAAAGTTGTGGAAATCAAAACTCCTCAGCACAAACACAAAACTTAGACTATTCAAATCAAATACACTATCAACCCTTACGTATGCGCGTGAAAGCTGGAAAACAACAAGAGACATAGAAACAAAGTTGAACGCATTTGAAAATAAATGTCTAAGGAGAATACTTGGTATAGCGTGGAACAAATTGAAAACAAGTGAGGAAATTAGAGAAATCGCCAATCAACCATTAATATCTTCAGTAATAAAGAAAAGACGATGGTCATATGTTGGACATGTGATGAGAAGAGATAATAACCGAATAGCAAAGCAAGCCCTCATGTGGAAAACAACAGGTAAGAGGAAAAGAGGAAAACCCAGAGAAACACTGAGAAGAACATTGATGAGAGAGGCAAGAGCAGCAGGAATCAGCTACTTCAATGAGATAGAGCTGCTTGCACAGAACAGAGACAAATGGCGAAATATGATAAAATATCTTTAAAAGAATTGAAAACTGCTAGAACAAAAATTCAGATAAGAGGAGTAGTATCTTGGTCTATGCCCTGTGGGCCGGCTACGGCTCAAAAGGTCAATAGATAGATAGATAGATATGTATAATTTAAGATTATGAATATTAAAATTATGTAAACATTGATGTTTTTAAACTCATTGCTTTCATTATTGTAATACTTGCACAATAACTTGTCTAGCACATTAATATGATATGAATGCTAAAATGAATATTTTTTTCTTGTTAATAAAAATGTTATAACAACTGATCATATTGTCATGAACTCTCTGATTGAGTAATGTTAGGATATTGCATTATGTTCTGTGCCAATGGCCCAGTCCATCCAATTTCTGCCATAATTTTATTTGGGTTTGCTTTTCTTAGCCTTAGATTCTCCCAATCTTCCTGCAAGGCAGCAGATTTAGTCTTTTCTTTAGGTTGATTCTGCTCTTAGATGGTTGGCCATTTGCTTGAGTTTTTAGAGTCTTCTCTCTCTTAGGTGGTCTGCTTCAGAGCTCTTGAGCACCACCTGTGTGTTTGATAGGGGACAGAAAGAGGAGAATAGACAGAGTCATTTAACTCATGAAGTGGAGAAGGATTAGTTCAGACCCAAGCGTGTACCACTCGCTGGTGGGTTATGTGTCTTCACTTAAAGGGTTCCATCTACTCCTCATCTTTAGAAACTCTACAGGGCACCCGAATCACTGAAACAGACAACAGCCTTCATAAGAGAGTCCAGAATTCTAGTCTGAATGATTGCAGCAGAAGACGATTGTCATGAATTCTGTTTTATACTTTTTGAAGCAAAATAAATATTTAAGAGTTTTCACATAATCATGCTTAGAACATGTTTTAATTTTAGATCAAGTTGATTATCATTTAGATGGTAAGACACATTCAACAGTTTGTATTTTTTATGTCTGAGCAGCTTTTATTTAATTGCAGGTACCAGGTCGTTTGTACCCAATAGAGCTTGAGTACTGCCCAGTGAAGAAAGATGATAGTAGTGGATCTAAGAAACTTGACCCTACACCCTATCTTCGCATTATGCAAAGAATTGATCATAAGGTGGGTATCTCTCAAACTTGTTTTTCTTTAATTTTGTGTCTATATGCATTTATTTCTCATTACTCAGAGTATGTCAACTTTAGAATTAGTTCGTAATATTCAAAGCGTGTCATTTAAAAAAATTGGTTATTAGACAAAATATGTCATTCTCAGAAATTAGTTCTTATTCATAGCATGTCCTTCTTCTAGGTCTTAATCTCCCTCATTTATGCTCTCTATACTTATCTTCTCTAGGTCATTAGGTCATTTTACATGACCAAACTATTTTATTTTCCTTGTTTTTATATTTTTTATGCACCTGATTTCTGAAACAAATTGTTGAAAAATTTAGTTTTTTTTTCTTTTCTACAGCCATGGTATTCTGAGTATTCTTCTGTAACACTTGCTTTTGAAGATGATATATTTTTAATAGATCTGTCAATTGTCAATGTTTTACAAGGATATGTTGCTATGGGAAAAATACAGTTTTCAAAAACCAAAGTTTTATTGCTAAATCAGTTTCTTGCTATATGTTATGTAATTGTTTTAATTTATTCATAGCTAAGTTCAGCCTTCTTTTGATCTCCTTGTTAGTCTTTCCTTCATTTGCTATCAATGAGCTAAGATATTCCAAACTGTCTACTCTTTCCATTTTTTGTTCATTATTACATATATCATTTTTGTTATCTGTTTTATTTGTTGTAAAGGTTTTTGTTTTGCTGTATTGAGATAGAAATATTGTTTTTCACTATTACACTGAAACTAATGTTATAAATTTCTCAATGCCATTCATTGAGGTGCTGTATCATCAGCAGTGTCATATTTCAGGGCTGTTCTCAAGTCATCTAGTTCATTGTTCTTGAGGCTTTTTAGAGCTGATAGTACTGACAGTGCATCAGTCAGAATCACCAATTTATTGTGCATGTTATTTTTGTGTTGAGTAGCCAGTGTTGCAGCATCTCTGAGGGCCTCAGTTTCTGCTTTAAAGTTGTTTGAGAATTTCCCAGTAGCTATTGACTTGGTGATCTCGTCCTGGTTATTCAGCGTCAAGAACACCCACTCCATTTCTGGTGGCATTTGTAGCAGAGCCATCTAAGAATCTACAGGCTGCATCCTATCACCAAGCTTGTTCAGTCTATACATTGAGCAAATCTTTAAATACATCACAGAGATGCCAGGCCTAAACATTAATGGAAAGATAATCAATAACCTAAGATATGCTGATGAAACTGTATTACTAGCAGAAAATCCTAAAGATCTACAAAAATTACTTAATGTAATAAACATGATAAGCAAGTAATATTGATTAGATATGAATATAAAAAAGGCTAAAACTAGGATCATAAGTAAAGATAATACTGAAAACCTACAAATGAATATCGAAGTTGAAGGAATAGACCTGGAGACAGTTCAGAGCTACAACTACCTTGGATATACTATAACCGGTGATGGAAAATGTACAACTGAAGTAAACAAAAGAATAGAAATGGCAAAAAGTAATTTTAATGCCATGAAATGTATGCTAACATCAAAATAATTAATACCAGGGTTAAAACTAAGAATAGCAAAATGTTATTTTCTTCTCAATATTCCTGTATGGTGCAGAAACATGGATATTAGACAAGAAAACAGAACAGAAAATTTAAACCTTTGAAATGTGGATTTATAAAAGAATAGGTAGAATTGGATGGAAAGAAAAGAGAACAAATTATGAATTTTTAAAACAACTAAAAATGACAAGAGAACTTCTAAACACAATTAGAACAAGACAAATGAAATTTTTGGGGCATATCAAAAGACACAATAGCCTACTAAAAGTAATATTGGAAGGGAAAATACAGGATAAAAGAAGCAGAGGCAGACCAAGACTAATATGGACGAATAACATAAAAAAATGGACAAGACAGCCTATGACAACCCACACCATCAAAGCAAGAGACAGAGCAGAATGGCTCTCCATGGTAGCCAACCTTCATTGCTGAGACGGCACTCAATGATATATATATATATATATATATATATATATATATATAATATCATATATATGCTGTGCCATAAAATGTACTTAAAAAGTTAAAAAAATATTATCAAGGTTATCTTTATTATGTATATATCTATTTTTCGTAGTCCAGAATCCCTGGCAATTGCAGGGACACTTTTGACAATTTCATCACAGATTTCCTTCAATATTCACGATAAAGAGCTGCTTTCGGAGATATGACAAAGGTTAATCTTGCCCTTGCTCGGATGTTGTCTTCCCACTAGTTTCTCTATCTCTATCTTGATGTAAAAAAAAAATATAAAGTACCCCCATCATGCCAAGTGGCATATAGGGAATATGGTGTTAGTGACCATAAATTTTACAGACCTTCAGCACATGATTTTTTGGGTAATGTAGTCGGTATTACGCCCGTGCCGCTTTACTTTCCCAGAAAAAATCTGCTACCCATTAAAGGCTGGGTGAACCGGAAGTTGTCTGTTGGGATTGAACCCTACCTCTTGTCCTTTGTAGTCCAGTTCACTAACCACTGAGCTCTCTCTCGATGTGTTTTTTATATATATATATATATATATATATATATATATTTTTGACCTTTCGAGCCGTAGCCGGCCCATAGGGCGTAGACCAAGATACTCCTTCTCTTATCTGAATTTTTGTTCTAGCAGTTTTCAATTCTGTTAAAGATATTTTATCAAATCTCGCCATTTGTCTCTGTTCTGTGCAAGTAGCTCTATTTCATTGAGGGAGCCGATTCCTGCTGCTCTTATATATATATACATATAATACAAATTATATTTTTAAAGTGTGTATTTTTTGTGTGTTTCAGTACCAAGCCAAAGAAAGGGGTGATCTCTTAATCTTCTTAAGTGGAATGTCAGAAATAATGGCAGTTGTGGAAGCAGCTCGGACCTATGCTGAACAAATGAGGCGTTGGATTATATTGCCACTGCACAGTGCAATGTCTGCAGAAGACCAGGACAAGGTGTTTGATATAGCCCCTGATGGTGTGCGCAAATGTATTGTATCGACCAACATTGCTGAGACATCAGTTACTATTGATGGTGTGCGCTTCATTGTTGACTCTGGGAAGGTTAGTGAATGTTTGAACTGCTACATTCACTCACTCACTTAATCAAGCTTCCTATAAAGACCACATTGTAAATTTATTTTTTGTGAGAAACGTAACAGTATGTGTATTTTATTTAAATTAGACATGTCACTAAGAATAGCAAAATGTTACATCTTCTCAATATTCCTATATGGTGCAGATACATGGACATTAGACAAGAAAACGGAACAGAGAATTGAAGCCTTTGAAATGTGGATATATAGAAGAATAGGTAGAATTGGATGGAAGGAAAAGAAAACAAACGATGAAGTCTTAAAACAACTAAAAATTAAAAGAGAACTACTAAGCAGAATTCAAACAAGACAAATGCGATTTTTGGGCCATGTTAAAAGACACAACAGCCTACTAAAAGTAATCCTGGAGGGGGAAAATACAAGGTAAAAGAGGCAGAGGCAGACCAAGAGTAACATCAAAAGACGGACAAGTCAGCCTATGACAACCTGCACCATCAAAGCAAGAGACAGAGCAGAATGGTAGCCAACCTTCGTTGCGGAGAAGGCACTTGATGATGATAATGAGACATGTTATATTTTCTGAACAATAGATGTTAACATTGGTACTTTATTTTTATAGTACCTTGTTATTATTGTAAGTTTATATTCTAAAAGACATTTCCCATTTGCTTTTTTTGATTGTGGTGAAAATTGTTACCCTAACATTTTTTTTTCATATAGCTTCATATTTATGATATGAATCTGTTATTAATTTACATATAAAATAAAGTATAGGTCTGCTTGGCATGTGGGTAATATGGTGTTAGTGGCCATATCCTTCCATGATCAGCAGCACATTTTCTGGTGATTTGGTTGGTTTCGTACCATGTCACCTCTGTTTCCCAGAAAAATCTCTGGGACAGTTTTAGTGTCTGAGTAAACTCTGCAACTTTGTCAATTAAATAGAATCTGCTACTTCTTGGTATTGCACCTGGATCCTTCTTATCAGGAGGCAAATGCACGAACCACTCAGTCACTGATGTATTTTAAAACATATTAATTTATGTACAATACCACATTCATTATTTCTGCTGATCTCACGTTGCATTGTGACAAATTTAACATGGCTACTATTTTCAGAACTTGGTCATCTGTAGTAGATCATCTTGTATATGTATTATTTTTGTGTTTTTAAGGTCAAGGAAATGAGTTTTGATCCAAAATATAAATTGCAAAAGTTGCAAGAGTTTTGGATAAGCAGAGCAAGTTCTGAGCAGAGAAAAGGACGAGCCGGTTAGTGTATTTGTAGTGATTCTTTAATCATTGGTTATTGTTGTTGGAATAATTTTTGGCCAGTGCCACAGATGAGAATCTAATTTGTAAATGGGTAGAACAATACTATAGCATTAATAGCAGAAGATATTTTATTTAGAACTATATGTTATATAGTTGATGCCCCTGGAAAATACTTTGTATACCATAGAATGAATAGTGCAGAAAGAAGAGAAATGACGAAGCATCCAAAAATATCTATAATCAAGAGAAGAAGGCATTTTTTTGACTGTTTAAATTTTGTGAAATTTGTCTTGGAAGTTGAACTATATTTTTGTGCTCATTGCGCCAGTAAAAGTGGCAGTCTAGGCTAGAAAGGCTAAAAGGACGGTAATTGTTATTTTAGCAAATTTGCGAGATGAACTTAAACAACAGACAATGTTGGGGGTATTAAATAAACATTAACTATTTCTATAGCAGAAAGGCAGGCAAAGATAATGAAAGTTGTGTAGACAGCAATCCTGGATGTATGTTGAAACATCAAAATTTTTGTCAGGGAAAGGGCTTCATTTGCATCATATTAGGTTCTCATTTGTGGCAACGCGACTTAGGTCATTTCAGCTAAAGAACATGCCCCAAACAGGCATGAGACAGATTGCCACCAACAAAAAAATAGAAATCTCTTTTATCCATTTTTTAAAAGTTGCCATTTCTTGTAAACTAGAGAGCTTTGGGGGGGGGGGGCATTGCAGTTAGTGCACTTTCCTACTGATCTGAAAGCCCAGGGTTAAAAGAAAATTTTCAGACCTACAAAACTCTGAAGGTCCACCCAGCCTTTTGAAATGGTTACAACCTTCTCTTGATAGGAAAAAGGGAGCGAGGACAGGAACTAATCACCATACCTCATGTAGCTGAGGATTAGTACAATCATACAATGAAGTCACAAACACTTCATTACACAGCAACAATTGCTCTGGGAATACCTTTACCCTTTACCTTCTTGTAAACAAGTTTAATGAATTTTTAAATTAAATCTTAACGGTCAAGTTTCAAACTTAAGAGAAAAATGTTAGTTGAAATATATAAATAATAATAATATTTTTAACAGTTACTCATTTGATCAATTCAATTAACTCTATATAAGCTGCAAATCTAATACTTTACCTTCTATTTATTACTGCCTTTCACAATTTAACCACCATCTTAATATGCAGAAAAAAAGTTACATACATAAGTTTAAGGCATTAAATTTGTGTGCAGATTTAGAAAGAGGAAATGAATGGGTTGGTTGTAAACAAAATCGAAGAACACACAAATCAGTGTAATTTGATTTAATGTGCGTTTGCTATATTTTAATCTTCTAAAATTTCAGAATGTCTCATTACTGTATTGCAATGCAGGGCACACATAAAGCTAACTTTGGCTAAAAAAGAAATGATTTTATTTCAAAATGAAAATTTTGTTCACAATTACATATTTTTGAATAGGGCGTACTGGACCTGGTGTATGCTTTCGGTTGTACAGTGAGTCAGAATACAACGCTTTCCAAGAATATACTACACCTGAGCTACAGCGAGTGACTCTAGATTCTCTCATTCTTCAGATGATTTCTCTTGGTTTGCCAGATGCCAGAAAGTAAAAGACAATGCTTAATGAAATTATTTTATATTTAAACTTGAGACACTAAAATTATAGATAACAGTAGTTGTATGTTTATATTTACTATGTTTAATTATAAAGTAGTCAAAGTGGCATGATGTAAGTATAAATTTAGAAATAGACATAAATTGAAATATAGACAGATCATCACTATATTGTCCACATCAATCATTTTAAAAATGGAGATGTCATTTTAAAGATATTTCTTAATTTAGCTGAACTGGAATCACTGAAACATAAAAGACACCATCATCATCAAGTACTATACCTGCTGGTGCAAGTATTCATGTCTCCCCACAACTTTATCTCAACAGTTTATCACTCTTGTGTTGTCTTCCTACTATGATAACTGTAACTTTTTAAATCTGTCTGGTACTTTTTCTCTGTTTCCCTCTTTCTCTCTTATCTCTTTTAAGATGTCATGAAGCATGTATTATAATTACCATTCAGATCATATATTCATGATTTCTGTTTTGTTGATGTTGATTTTCATGTTGTATTTGAGTACCTGTGCTGTTTAAATAAACTTAACAGCACATGCACTCAATTCTGCATGAAAATCAACATCAACAAACCAAAAGTCATCAATATCGCAAAAGTCAAACAGAATATCAACATAACGACGGACAGCAGACAACTAAAACAAGTGGAGGAATTTAAATATCTATGAAGTCGTGTGACAAATGACAATTCACATGCAGCAGAAATAGACGCAAGATCCAACAAAGCTTATCAAATCATCAGACAGCTATCACCACTATTGTCCAACAAGGAAATAACTCTAGAGGCAAAATGGCCACTCTACAATACAATCTTCGTACCAACATTGTGCTACCAATGCCAGATCTGGACCCTGGAAACAAGAACAATAAGAAAAATAACTATTACCAAGATGAAATGTGTGATGAATGACAGGAAACAGTCTGAGATATAAGATCAGAAGTGAAAATTTGAGAAAAAAGATTGGAATAATTCTTGCCATAGAATACATAAAGAAATAACATATAAAATGGTTTGACTATGTGATAAGGCAGAAATATAAAAACACAACACCATGAGCCTTCAATGAACATTGCTAGAACACCAAACCCAAGGGTTGACCACAAAAAAGATGGATTGATGGAATATTAAAAACACTGGGAAACAAACAGTAGCAGAGGTCAACAGAAGAGCAAAAGACTGCAAATTATATCTTCCTTCAACGCTGAAAGGCAAATGAGGAAGGCAAGAGGAAGATCACACCGAAAAAAAAAGATGGAAATAAATGCCCAAAAACTCATTCCTTCCTGGAAATGGAGGGTGTGGAATAGTGATATTAGCTTTCCTTGGACACATTGGCTCATATATAAACTTGGTATTTTAGTCTGGATTATCTTGCTATCTGCATTTTAATGAAACATTAGCATTTCCACATTTGTATAATTTTCTGCTACAGATTCCCTTTCATTGAACCACCTAGTATGTCTAGTGTGGAGAATTCTATCATATTCTTGAAAGAACAAGGAGCTCTGGCAGCAGATGAAAGCTTAACACCAGTCGGTGAAATGCTGTCTATGCTACCTGTGGATGTCGTCATTGGGAAGATGCTTATTATGGGATCAATTTTCAATGTGAGTTAATTTTCTTTCTGTATGAATCATATATGTGGATCCATTGTGTGATTCTGATATGATCTATGTCTATATATTCCTGTCTTCATACATTTGACTGCATTTAATCATTACTTCTATTATGTTGTCTACCAACACAGGAAATCCTGTCCTCCATTGTAGAAAAAAAACTGCTGCTTATCTTTACAAGTTCTGTGTTTATAAAGGCACTGCGCTGTGGAGTTCTTTGTTTTTTTCTTTTTGCCCATCTGGCAGGAGAAAAGAGGAATGTATAATCTGATGGATGTAGTTGTTGAATTGCTTTTCATTTTTGCTGTGTAGTTTTCATCATCATCATCATTGAGTGCTGTCACCGCATCGAAGGTAGGCTACCATGAAGCGCCATTCCACTCTGTCTCTTGCTTTGATGGTGCAGATTGTCTTAGGTTGACTTGTCCATCTTTAGATGCTACTTGTCCATGTTAGTCTTGGTCTGCCTCTGCTCTTTTACCTTATATTTTCCCTTCCAATATTACTTTTGGCTGTTGTGTCTTTTAATATGCCTCAAAAATTTCATTTGTCTTGTTCTAATTGTGTTTAGTAGTTCTCTTTTAAATTTTAGTTGGTTTAAAACCTCATCGTTTGTTTTCTTTTCTTTCAATCCAATTCTACCTATTCTTCTATTGATCCATATTTCAAAGGCTTCAATTTTCTGTTCTCTACATTCTCTGTGTAGTTTTAAAATTTTATATAATTAAAAAAAGTATTGCCATTAGCCACCTAGACAGGCACTTATAGTTACTGGTGTCTCTTGTTTCAAGATAAGTTTCAACATAGAAATTACTACCTCCTAGCTGCATTGGTTAGTCATAAACTCAAACAAATGTGTAGAAAGAAGAATCTTTATTAGCTTAATTGCACTTAGTAAACGCTGTCTGTGACACCAGGAAAGTCCTCAATAAATGTAAAAAAGATATGGATTTTCTAAAAGTTACAGCTAAAAGTCTTTTGAAGAAGGAAAGCAAGGATAGAAATATCATATCTTTCATAGATGTTCTGTCAGTAGCTGAAGCAGTAAGAAGCTGCAGAAATGTAGATCTTAATGATCCAGGAAAACACTCTAACAAGGTGAGACAGGAGTAACAAAAAGCTGTGAATTATTGAGTCTTATCTCCCTTTAATTTTCCCAGAAAATTGTGAGCTAAAATGTTAGCAATGAAGAAGAGAAACTATTTTGACCAGACACATCTTCTTCAGCGATCACACAATGACTACTCTTCTTTATTGTCCATCCTGAAAGGGACATTAACTGGGTGTGGATGTGGTGTATCATTAGTTTATGGCATAGTCGCTATATTTGTGTTTTTCAACCCAACAAATCCATCCTTAGCATGCTATTGCTGTACCACTTTGACCTCTCCTCACTTAACCAGACTCATTAGTCTGTTTTCAGAGACATTACTATGGGGTGTAGTTGCGCCATTGCTTACAGATCCCCATTCACACAGACAGCTGTGAGTCACTGGCCATTTTAAGACAGAGCACTAATAAGAATGATGTATTTTTGTGTGATTATTGTAGTGTCCTACACTTTTTTTTTTAAATATAAAGTAATGAATTATTCTATTATTTGTAATGAAAATTATTTTATTTTTCTTAGATGATTGATCCAATCTTATCAATTACTGCAGCCATGAGTGTCCAGTCTCCTTTCACAAATCGAGCTTACACAGACAGTGATGCAATTGTGAGTAGACATTTTAAAATATTTTTTTCTCCTCTCTTACTACCATAGCAGATATTCTCTAAATATCAGTTGTATTATCATAATATAAATAATCTGAGATATATTATTGATGATGCAATTGTAGTTGTTAAAAAGGAATAAAAGAATTACAGAATATGGTCGACGTTTTGATTGAAAGCAAAAAAATAAAGGCTCAATAGAAAAAAGACAAGAGGAATCATCATAACAAAGGAAAAGACTACTCTGAAATGCACATTAAAGTAAATGGGACAGTATCAAAACAGATCAATAAATCTCAAGTAGCTAAGAATGAGTATAGTATTAGGTGAGAGATGTACAGCAGTAAAGAGGTGTAACATGGCTGAGACAAAAACAACATTCAAGAGAGTAAAATTTATGAAACTCACCTTTATCAATGGAATTAAGAAAAATAATTTTTTTTATTGTTTAGTATAGCTAGTGTGAACATATGGACATGAATTCTTGACTGTTGGACAACAGGTCAGAATATATTTGGAAGCAATAAAAATGTTTTTACAGATGGATATTGAGAATATTAGACAACTAAAAATAGTATTTTAAATGTTAAAAGAGGACAAAGTAAAAGTAAGTATATTATATCAAAAGGAAACAATAATAATTCTGTTGGCCATGAAATGAGAAGAAAACAACTGCAGTATATAGTGATAATAGGATGGGAAAAATTGAGAAGAGAGGGAAGGAAGTAAAAGGAAAACCTATCAGACAGCTTAAGAGAATGGCACAGTAGGAGGTCAGTAACTGGGTTAATAAACAACTCTAAAGACATAAAGTTATTTAGACACATAATCATCTATGTCAGCAGGTATGCTATTCAGTTATAAAATCTAAGCTGATGGTCTGATCATTGTCTTAGCCTTTATCTGTAATGTGATAAACATACCATGCTATGATGGTTATCATCACACCATGGGATATGGGAGAATGAAAGAGCAGATGCACTTATTAGAAATGAAGGAGAATGTGGACAAATGGGTAATGAAATCAATACTCTGATATAGAGTCATCCAGACCAGCTGAAGAGAGAATAATCATCCCAGTGATGCAACCATACACTGATCGAATATTACCAGGTTTAGAACATATCATAGACACTAATTTAATAGACAGACTCATAAACTTAAGTTGATATATACACCAGTGTATATGTGAGCTAAATGATCATCTACAAAGCATATACATTGCATCATATTTGAACAGTTCAGAAGGATTGAATTATTTGTGGGTCATCATTGCACTCCGAACATGTCCATAGGTGCTCAGATCACCTCCTCAGCAAGTCCCACAAGTGTCCAGCGACTGACGACTCCAGTTCTGTGTTGGTTGATAAGTTTTCTTATACGCCAACTAATTTTCTTGTTTCTGGCTGTGTCCATTTCTTTCATCAGGAACATGGACTCATGTTTGCCGAAGTCCTGTGCCCTTCCCACATCTCGGAGGGCATTGATGATGTCCGCTCTATCCATTTCTTCTGTCTTCGGCTGTCTTCAATGACAGCGCAGCTAGCCAACCAGTCCACTCTTTCATTTCCCCATACTCCCGCATGTCTAGGGATGTAGACAAAGGTGACCATACATATTTTTGACTTCTGCAATGACTCTACCCATTGCCTGCATACAGAGCCCACCTCCACTTTTCTTATCATGCTCATAAAATCACCTATTATGCAGGCGTGGGTGTAGTCTTGTGACTTTAACCAGATGAATGCCCTGGTCACTGCCATCACTCCCATCATCATGCTACTTGTGGTTATAACGTATGCACCACTGTCTTCCTTGACTATTCTGCCTCCCGAGCGTGCTGGAAATGCCCATGTTCTCCTTTGGTATCGTATTATGGATCCGTCTGTCTAGATGACTCCATCTTCCTCATTGGTGTTATCCCTGATGAGACCATTGAACTCCACATTGACTATGACTGAGTTCTATTCCCTACATTTCCTGTCAATGTGACAATACACGAGAATATCTCCCTGAATGACGTAGGCACCAGTATCCACTCCTTGCCAGCATTTATATTGGTAAGCCCACAGACCTATTTGATGACATCTTCTGCTCGGCCTACCCATGATTTGCTTCTTTTGAGCCTGACACCTTTCCCTGTGTTGAGCTCATGGTGTAATGGATGCTCTTTATCTGCATTTTTGTATGGTATGCTTGTGCCATCCTGATCTTGATCCTGCCATCCATGGTTGTAGAGTCAAAGCCAAGAAGATACCTCATTGCTACACAGGGAGTGTCCCTGGTACACCCCAAGATAATGTGCATAGCTTCATTCTGTATTCTCTCCAACCTGTCAATTTGGGTTGTACTGACAGTAAGAATTACTAGATCATACTTGATTGATGCAAGAACTAGTCCCTGGAACAGAAGGGTAAGTAGCCCCTGCTCAATGTTTGCAGCTACCATGACCTTCAAGACAGCTAATCCTTTGCAGAATTTTGTTATCACATGGTCAACAAGGTCTCTAAAACACAGGCTGTGATCAAACTTAACTCCAAGGTACATCATCAACTTGTCCCTGGTCACCTCATCAGCTCCCATTCGTACCACCCGTGTTTCTTTGTTAACGATATGATTGTTAAGGGAGAACCATGCAACTGATGCTTTATTAGAATTAACCAATGCACCTGATTCTTCCCTTCCCATGCAGCTGTTGTTCCTTGATCATTATTGTGTACACTTTAAATAGAACTGGTGACAATGGTGAGCAGAAGGATGCATTGGCCAAGTGACAATGCTACAGTCATAAAACTGTCATCATCATCATGTGCCATACCGGTTGGCGTAGGTGATCATGTCCCTCCATAATCTTCTATCCACAGTGCATCGTATCAGTTCTGTTGTTGACTGTTTTCCATGCCATGACACCAAGCTATCCAGTATTTTCTCTCTTTGTCGTCCGCGATCTCTCTTTCATTTTATTTTGCCAGTTGTAACCAAGTATTCCAACTTTCCTCTTCTCATGATGTGCCCGAAAAATGTTGATTGCTTCTTTCTGATGTTTTTTAAGAGCTCTCTTTTTGTGTTGGCCTCTTTGAGAACTTCCTCATTGGTCTTTTCAGCTGTCCAGGGAACTTTCAACATTCTTCTGAGAAATCCCATCTCTGTGGCCTCTAATCGTCTTTTCATTTCTTTGTCTACTGTCCATGATTCGCTTCCATAGGTCAGAATTGGTTCTATATAGCACTGATGAACTCTCTTTCTAATTTTTATTGACATAGATTTGTTGCATAAGATATTTTTCATTTTCTGAAATGCTATTTTTTTCTGAGCTATTCTGCTTTTTATTTCTGTGGTACATCTCCCATCTGACGTTATTTTTGTGCCCAAGTATTTGAAACGTTGCACTTGTTTCAGATTTGTCTCATTTATTTTTATGCTGCATGATGGTGGTGATTGTTTCTTCAATATAACCATTACTTCTGTTTTCTTACTATTCAGACTGAGACCTTTCTTGTTGCTTTCTTTTACATAAAACTGTAAGGGGTTAAAAAGGAATTATGGACAGTAGTCACATCTTGTCTTATAATGCACTTGTCTGATAATGCAAACATCAAGGTGTGAGTATATGAAAAAGAAGATCTAAATCTTTAAGTTAATTCATTTGTAATTATTTTTAAAAGACATTTATATAAATAGAAAAAAACATTCATTTTGATGTAATAGTTTATGTATTTATGGATTTAAGTATTTTCTTCTAGGCTGCACGAAAACCTTTGGAGTCAGTGCATGGTGATCCATTTACTTTATTAAATGCATTTGATGAGTGGATTGAGGTATGAACAAATCTGACTTTTTAGAATGACTTATTTACAATATTATCTATCACAGAGAATAACTGAAATTTGTTAAGGAAAACTCTCACTTTGGTGTTTGTATTAATGAATTTGTGTTACTTCTTACTTGTATTGTTATCTTAGAGCTACTTCACCTACACCAGCAGAACCAAAACACAATGTAGCAACTTCACTGGAATTGCTGCCTTTATTTGCTATCCCATAGTGTTCTGTTCTTTTAGTTTCCTTAGGAGCCTTTGGGATTTCAACTCAGTGAGTTGTTCATGATCTTTGTTAATTATTCCCTCTGTTTAAATGTTTTCTTGTCCAGCCTTTGATATTAGTCCATTTACCCTCTTTCTTTCACCTTTACTATTTCATATAAAATCTTTGTAGCCAGGGAGTTAGATGTTGTGCTATGCTCATTCCAGCATTATTTCCCCTTGCTTACAGATGTAAGAACCTCTTAATTTTCACACAGTACAAATACCACTTATTATGCTCAAATAGTTAAATCAGATACCACTTATTATGCTCAAATAGTTAAATCAGATACCACTTATTATGCTCAAATAGTTAAATCAGATACCACTAATTATGCTCAAATAGTTAAATGTTTTTTTCTTGACTTTGAGCTATTGTTTTTCTTACTTGTTTGAAGAATTATCGGATAGTTTTGACAGATTTATGACAAATAAAAATACTCCTGAAATAATAGTTTAAAAAAAAATACTTTACAAGAAACCTTCTGATAATAATATTGACTTAAAATAAGAATACATGAAAGAGTAAAAAATGAAATTGTTATGAAAATTATGTATATATTTTAACCTTAGTAATTGGTAAGTCATTTCTTCATTAAAAAATTATCAGAGTGTAATATTGTACTGCTAAAACTGATACTGTACTGTTAACTCTCCATCTACCAAAGGAAAACTAGATCTGTACCAGGGAAGAAAAAAAAAATTAAAAAAAAATTTTCCCACCTACTGGTCATATCCCATGTTGTCTTTATAAGCTCCAATAGACCTATGCTTTATTTTAATATTTATATTTTTACACATGAGATGGTTTTGTGCTTATGAAATCATAGTATTTTCAAAATAACTTTTATCACCAAATGTTGAACATTTTCAAAGTGGTTTTGTAAAGCTTTGCGATACTTTACCACAACGAATATTATAAAAGCTTTGAACTGTTATTAGTTACAAACATTAGAATCAATTCTAAAGTTGTTTGAAATCTATCATCAAGTACCATGCCTGCTGGTGTAGGTGATCATGTCTCTCCATTGTCGATCTTGACAGTTATTTATCATTTCTGTTGTTGACCCTTTGCCAAGCCATTCTCTTAAGCTGTCTGGTATCTTTTCTCTTTGCTTCCCTCTATCGCTTTGACCATCAATTTTTCCAGTTGTCACAATATATTCCAGCTGTTCTCTTCTCATTACATGGTCAAAAAGTTATGATTATTTCTTATTAATATTGGATATTAGTTCTCTTTTTGCTTTGGCCTGTTTCAGAACGTTTCCATTACTCTTCTTAGCTGTCCATGATATTCTCAACATTCTTCTGTAAAACCACATTTCTACAGACTCCAGTGATTTACTTGTTTGTTGTCCTATTGTCCATGATTCACATCTAAATCTTAAGACTGGCTCTACATAACATTTAAGGATTCATTTGCTTGTTTGTATTATCAAAAATAGATTTCACAGTATCTTCCTCATTTTTTGGAAAGCTGCTTTTGCCTGAGCCATTTTGCATCTCACCTCTATTGTACATACCATTTGAGGTTAACTGAAATAAATAATTTGATGTAAATGATTTTTTGAAACGATGTAAACTTTCTGGTCATTGTTAGTAAATCATGAACACATTTTTTTGTTTAAAAAAATCTTAGATTTCTTCAAGAGTAATCAAACACCTTTGCCTTAATGGCAAATTCTTTATAATTAAACTGAAGCTCGAGATTTCAACTTGTAGACACTTAAAAATACAAATTAGATGAGAAACGACCATAATTAATTGGCAGCCATGGACATGTGATTCATCAACTGGTTATAGGAACTACAAAGGAGCCACAATGCATCAATTGTCTGGCTGTAGGGAAAGAGTTAAGGAATGTGATAGAAAAGAACGCAGAAGTAACAGTGGTCTAAAAGTAAAGATGTCATCTAAGTGTAGTTTTAATACAAAGGGGTGAAAAGCTGAGATAAGTAGATCATAAAATAACCAATATTTTATTCTGTAAAATTAATGTTTTTTGTACATACACTTCTTTCAGCACATTGTTCTTTGATGTTTAAACCACTATTTGGCCCCCCCCCCCCCCCGCCATTTTCCCTATACCTGCCTAATTATCACTTCCTGTGACCCCAGATTGTTTGATTTCTTTCCTTTGATGTTTTATTATTTCATTTGCATAGTAAAAAGTAATCTGGTATCGTAAACATGCATGTTTCTTTTAAAAAAAATAGTCAATTTTCAAGAAATTGTTTTTTTTTTCCTTTTTTCCCCTCATGATGGGGGAAATCTCCTTGGCCATCAGCGAGACATCAAGCAAACCTTTGTAACATGGGAGAGTCAGTGAACAATGCGAAGAGGGCGCCAAACATATGGGTTGAACTGACAGCTTATGGCATCTGTGTGAATAGACAATCATAAGATCCCCTGGTATCCACGGCGAGATGGGGTAAATTTCAGCTCATAAATTGAATGTTAGTCAGGAAATGATTCAAGCATTCGATTCCCGTGTAAATGCTAGGGTAAACACACTGCTGTGGAGTAAAAATTCAAAGAAAGTTTGATTTTCAAAACTCAAAATGTGACATTTAAGTGGTAGTAATTTTTACGACAGAATCATGAAAATGTTGGGTCACAGATTCTGGAATTAAAGTGTTAACTGTTATAGTAACACTCAGATGTATGCCAATTTTTGTTGAGTCAAATAATTTATTACCACAGGTTAAAGCACAAGGAATGGGAACTCGTGTGTGGAGTCGACGTCGGGCACTTGAGGAACAGAGATTTTACGACATGTCGAAGTTGAAGAGACAATTTAAGGATTTACTGAAGGTGAGCAGTGGCTTGGTCATTAATGGTTTTCTTTCATGCATTTCAGTGACTTCAAGTCACTACCATTTATATGACATACCTTTAGTTTCAGTATTACTAACAAGTAGCTTTTAACAACAGAATGCTGTAACAGAATTTGTAAAAAAAACAAAATAGGATTTAAGAGAAAGATATGTGTATATATACACCGTCATCTTTCCTTGGTGTCTATGCCATATTCTTGGTATCACCTGAAAGGATAAAGTGACAAACATGTAGGTTGTGATTTGCACATGCCTCTGAAAAATCTACACACAGTTCAAAAATTTGTAGGTTACACTGGCTTGGTCATGTACACCAACCATATGAGATGGCCACATATCAAAAGGTATACTCTATGGACAACTTGCAGATGGTAAAAGAACTAGGGGGAACCCAAAACATCAAATTTGTAGATGTGTGTAAACATGATGTGAAGACTCTGAACATACACCCTGCAACCTGGGAAGAAATAGCTGCAGACCACAATCTTTGGAAACACACTCTAAAGCTCCAACTCAAATAAGAAACAGACAGATTCATAGAAAAAGAGAATACACGACGAAAGAAAGGAAAAAAATAACATTTCTAGGAGCGCTGAAAAATTCATAGTTACCTACCCTTTCCTTGATCACACTCCAATAAGACAGTCAGTGGAATTTTGTAGGACAACAATAAAGTTCCCCCACTTTGTTTCAGGTTCATGGAAATTCACCACTTCCTTCTTCTAATGTCTGTCACTATCTCTGTTAGTATTGTTTTGACTTCTTCAATCTAATGATGCTAATGAATTGGTCCAATGATAACCTAACATTTCTTCCTTTTATTGTCCTGTGTCTTTCTCTTAAATTATGTCACATTTGTCTTTATCCTGCCTTTAATCATAAAATAACCAATATTTTATTCTGTAAAATTAATGTTTTTTGTACATACACTTCTTTCAGCACATTGTTCTTTGACGTTTAAACCACTATTTGGCCCCCCCCCCCCTTCCAATGGTCATCCTATTCTCTTTTTTCCATGGCTATGGAGTGATAAAGCAGCCTGGTTTATCTTGTGGTGTCTTGCTGCAGTAACAAAGTTTCTTCACTTTGTGTGGTCTAAAGCCAACATCCACAGGACTCTCTAGGTCTGGTCTACACTATTCATCTCTGTTTTTACTGGATCTCTTCTGAGCACATCAAACATTCAGCACCAACATATACCTGTTATCATTGTGTGTATATTCTCTTGTTTGTACCTTCTGAGCACATCAAACACTCATTACTAACATATACCTGTTATCATTGTGCGTATGTCCTCTTGTTTGTACCTTCTGAGCACATCAAACATTCAGCACCAACATATACCTGTTATCATTGTGTGTATGTCCTCTTGTTTGTACCTTCTGAGCACTTCATGATCATTGTTTGGCCAAGACGTTATGACAATTTTTCTTAGGCAGATTGTTTGAAATGTGGATACTGAACATTTCTATTGCTTCCAGCACCAAAAGTAATCTGTTCACATATATCCTTAGTTTGATTTTGTGCATACTGCTTGTATGTATAAAGTGTATGTGACAATGTGTTTGACAAAAGTCTTCACCTGAAATGTAATGTTAAAATGGTTAAAATATCTATGAAGATTATCACTACCTTTTTTTTTTACCTCATTCTAATGGCTGGCATCTAGACTTTATTTACTCCTGTAAATCTTTGTTGTTTACATTCCAATTGTCAATCATATCACTGTAATGTGGAGAATTGTTACTGTTTTATAACTATTTTATTATCTGATTAGTTAATATAAATTGCTGCTTGCATGCTGCGAGCATTAGATTTAGCGCTAGTGTTGTAGGATAAGAAGATAGATTGGAATGGGAATGACAGAAGAGGAAAGTATTGGAGAAACAGATAAGGACAATTAAAAATGGAACATAACTAAGAAAAAAGGAATGTATAAATTAATTACAAGACAAAGATGAGCAGAGGGATTGAATACATGACAAGTATAATTATGAGAAATTCACGAAAGATTGAATACATGATAAGTATAATTATGAGAAATTCACGAAAGATTGAATACAAATTTGGGATTATGAGAAGATATGTAGGGTTACTAAGCTATCTTTGACTTGACAGAATAATATTATGTATGACAACTCTAAAATAAGTCAACACTATAATAAATAATCTATCTATTGACCTTTCGAGCTGTAGCCAGCCCATAGGGCGTAGACCAAGATGCTCCCTCTCTTATCTGAATTTTTGTTCTAGCAGTTTTCAATTCTTTTAAAGATATTTTATCAAATCTCGCCATTTGTCTTTGTTCTGTGCAAGCAGCTCTATCTCATTGAGGGAGTCAATTCCTGCTGCTCTTGCTTCTCTCATCAATGTTCTTCTGAGTGTCTCTCTGGGTCTTCCTCTTTTCCTCTTACCTGTTGTTTCCCACATGAGGGCTTGCTTAGCTATTCGGTTATTATCTCTTCTCATCCACATGTACAACATATGACCATCATCTTTTCTTTGTTACTGAAGATATTAGTGGTTGATTGGCGATTTTTTTCTAATTTCCTCGTTTATTTTGAATTCGTTCCACGCTATACCAAGTATTTTCCTTAGGCATTTATTTTCGAATGCGTTCAACTTTGTTTCTATATGTTGTTTATATTGTTGTTTTCCAGCTTTCACACACATATGTAAGGGTTGATAGTACATTTGATTTGAATAGTCTAAGTTTTGTGTTTGTGCCGATGAGTTTTGATTTCCACAACTTTTCAAGGCTTCTGAAAGACATTGCTGCTTTAGCTATTCTGATTCTAATTTCTTTACTTGTATCCCCTTCTCGATCAATAATACCCTGCTATAATACTAGGAGGTAAAGAATAGTGACACTGTGACCTTCCAGGCATGTCGTAAGAGGCGACTAAGGAGGTTGATCGATGGCTTGACAAGCTGTCATTGTAAAAAGTATTGTTATGGAAACAGCGCCATAGATTTTAGATCAGTGATCTCTGCAATATGTGCCATTTTGGCACGCAAGGTTTCTGTTTTTGAGATTGTGGTTCTGCCCTATGTGCCGTCTTCGGCTCGAAAGGACAATAGATAGATAATACTAGAATGAAGTGATTTCAGAGTATTATTGCAATATTGAGCTTGTAAAATGTATCATATTTTAGTGTTATTCAATCTTCTTATGTTGCTTGCCCATATCATCTTTTGTAGATTATGGTGTTAGTGTCTTTTTTTTCCACGATGACCATCCGTACTTTTGTGGGTGTTGTTATGGGTGCCATTCCAGACCATCTCATTTTTCCACTCATTTTTAGATGCTGAGTAAGCCTTTAGAGTCATGTTGACTTCACAAATGACTGATATTGTTGTGCAATCTAGAGACACAAATCTCGTAGTTTATACTTTACAACATAATGTTTATCAATGTAGGTATTTGAAAAGTACTTTTTTATACTTAAATCACATTATATTGGTTACAATATTTACAATGACATCTAAATATTCGTTGTTTTAGTTTTTCACAATAGTACAACCATTTATAATAAAAATTAGAAAGAGAGTTCATCGGTGATATATAGAACCAATTCTGACCTATGGAAGCGAATCATGGACAGTAGACAAACAAATGAAAAGATGATTAGAGGCCACAGAGATGGGATTTCTCAGAAGAATGTTGAAAGTTCCCTGGACAGCTAAAAAGACCAATGAGGAAGTTCTCAAAGAGGCCAACACAAAAAGGGAGCTCTTAAAAAAACATCAGAAAGAAGCAATCAACATTTTTTGGGCACATCATGAGAAGAGGAAGTTTGAATACTTGGTTACAACTGGCAAAATAAAAGGAAAGAGAGATCACGGACGACAAAGAGAGAAAATACTGGATAGCTTGGTGTCATGGCATGGAAAACAGTCAACAACAGAACTGATACGATGCACTGTAGATAGAAGATTGTGGAGGGACAAGATCACCTACGCCAACCGGTATGGCGTATGATGATTATGACAACCATTTATATTTGTAATAATACAATTCATTAAAATCTTATTTAAATTAATCAAACTTCAACTTAGTTTATATGGATACACTATCAGAGATTGAAAACAATACATTTAAAAATAATTTTAAAACCACAGTGAAAGTTAACATTTCAATCAGGTAGCGAGTGAGTTAATCATGACAAATATTTTGTGTATTTCCTTTAGATGTTGTGTGTGTTTATCATGACATAATATAATGTATCTTTTTTTATATTTTTTCATAATGTGTCTTCTCCCTTCAGGATCATCATTTGTTAGATGGTGGGGAAGATAGACAGCGATATTTCACCAGTGATGAGAGAAGGGCTTGGCACGGTGAAAGGAAAAGGTTAGGGGAGTTGAGACGGGAAAAGATGAAAGAGAGGAAAAAAAGAAAAATACTTACCCTAGAGGATGAGGTTTGTCTTGTATTTGCTTTTTGTTAATTGAATTGGATATTAATAAAAAATGTATATTTTCATAAATGTTGAATTGATCGATTGAATATCAATTTTTTAGCTGAAAATGTATGCACCTTGATATTTTTATATTCATAGACAATAACACTTCAATATCCTATGTCTCTTTTGCTATTATTTATTGTTATTAAATTTTAAACTAAAACATCCCATAAATATGTGAAATATAATGTAGTGTATATTCTATTTATAATTGCTCTTAACTCTTTCAGTACGGAAGGTTTTTATCAATTAAACGGTTGAGATTTGAGAGACAAAATTTTTCATGTTTTTAAATATTAATCTACATGTTTATATTTAACTAACACTTAACATATTAAATATGAATTTTTAGGTAATTGAACAAAGAATTAGATTTCACCAATACCAAGATGATACAAGGCATATAAAAAGAATATGGTTTGATGACAGTTTACACTAATCAAATTGAGAGTGACGCACTGTGCGGCTAAACGGACATGACCGAAATCGGCATGGCGCATGGTGCGTCGAAACGTACAGAAAGAGTTCACTTAAAATAGTATTTTAAGAATGTAGAATATCAGAGTCATAAAATATGTTCACCCATCATACGTCTATCTAGAAATAACAGCATAAAGGTAACATCATTTACATTGTATATGAAAGATTACAAAACAAGGTTTTTCAACTTTCTTCTTCAAGTACAGTGAGTGCACAATATGAGCTAAACATATACATATGGTATAGCATCATACACTTTTCATTTGACACATATGTTATCATTGTTGCAATTATTAACAGGATTTCAAAATAAGTGATGGTGAGGACAATAGAGACGACATCATGGATTTGGAATTTCGTCTTTCCAATGATCTCAATCAGTTGCAAGTAAGTGTTGTTTAAACCTTAATATGTTTCAACTGTAACAGCTGTTTTAATGATTCAAGACTGTTGGTCTTGGTTCAAAGACTCCTGGATGTGTCAATGGGATGTGAGTTTCAAAAGAGACTTTAAAGGAACTTGGATCAGTTGAAACTATTTTCATCATAATACTAAAAGGGTACTTTTATATGCAGACGATCTAAGGGCAGAATCCCCCTACAGAAAAGATCATCTGCTGCCTTGCAGGAGGATTGGGGACAATCAAAGGCTAAGGAAAGCAAACCTGAATAAAATGCTGGCTGAAATCAGATGCACTGGGCCACTGGCGCAGAACACAGTGCAACGTTTTAACAGGTGTTCAATCAGAGTGGATCTGGCAGACTCTAATTGTGATGTTCTGTCTGTGGGAGCAATCAACACACTTAACCTGACAGCTGACTTCATGTGAGAGTCTGGAATCCTACTCTGATTGAGTTCTGATCGCAGAGAGAGAGAGAGAGATATGCAAAACATATACATTTAAGCTTATTTTTCTTCAAATTTTGTTTAATGTATGAATAATTTTCATTTAAAATGTTTGAGAAGTTATCCATGTAGTTCAAACTTAGCAAATTTATCCTTTTATTGTTATTATTAGGTCTAAATAATTTGTGAACATGTTATTTCAACTACATGCTGCCACTTCAAATTGTCAAGATAGCAAGATATAACATGTTTCATTTTATTTTGAAAGTCATCATCATCAAGTACCGGACCTGCTGGCGTAGGTGATCATGTCGCTCCACAACTTTCGTTCTTGACATTTATTTATCAGATTTTTACACATCACAATATTTTAAAGTACTTACATCATATAGGGAGCCGTGATAGCTCAGTGGTTAGTGAACTGGACTACTAAGGACATGGGGTAGGGTTCGATCCCAACCAACGGCTTCCGGGTTCACCCAGTCTTAAATGGGTACCAGATTTTTTTCTGGGAAAGTAAAGCAGCACGGGCGTAATACCGACCACATTATCCCAAAAATCATGTGCTGAAGGTTTGTAAAATATAGGGTCACTAACACCATAGTTCCTTATACGCCACTTGGCGTGACGGGGGTACTTTACTTTTTTTTTTTTTTACTTACATCATATTACAGAAATTGAATAAATGACAAGCAGCTGAAATTGTTAATCTTATGAATTCCTTATGACACAAATATGAAATATATTATATTGTAGAAGAACATACAAATGGATATAACTGTAAACCAGAGGCAGAAACAATAAAAATGGCACAATAACCACTATGCAAATTTAAAAAATAATATTTTATTCCTTATGAATTAAAAAAATTAAGTTAAAATAGCAATATAATAGGTAATGGTAGCCCCAGAGCAATTGCTGATGGGTAATGAAGTGTTAGTGCTTGTTCTAAGCCTTGCTTCATGAATTGGTTTAACCAGTTCCTTTCCTTTCTACATTTTTCTTCCAAGAGAACATCTCTACTACCCAATTAAAGAAGCTGAAAGTTTTTTAGGTCTAAAAATTTGTTTCTTTCAAATGGCAGTTAAATCTCAGCTTTTAAAACTAAATATAATAAAATAATATGTCTGGAATGTGTAATGGAGTTAGAAGAATATAGAGAAGTATCCCCCTTTAGGTCTTGAATAGCTAATTAAATTATGAGACTTTGGACAAAGGAATCATAGAATGTTTTAGAAAATGTCAAGGTTTCACATGACCATAGAAAGATTCATACCAGACAATCAAAAGCGTAGTATAGAGAGCACAGTCAACTGGTGAGGGAGATAGAGAAAGACTCATAATCAGATCAAGCCAGGCATTGCTCTAGATGAGCGGGAGCTAACATCAGATGGTCTGGATGGTGGTAGAGTTAGTAAGGTATAGGAATGAGATAGTTGTAGAATAGAATTATATCTAGATTAGATTACTAGCAGCTGAATTAAGATGCTGGAAAGAAATTAGATATAGATAACGTATATTTAAAGGATTCTGTTAAGAAGGGCTGCACACAATCAAAAGTTGATGGAATTCAATTAGTTAGAAGTAGAATGCGAATTTGGACAAAAGGTTAGAACTTTTCCTTATTATTAGTTATTGAGTTATTGAGTTATTTGCGGGTCATCATCATTGCACTCCGAACATGTCCATAGGTGCTCAGATCCCCTCCTCAGCAATTCCCTCAGTGTCCAGCGACTGACGCTTCCAGTTCTATAAAATTATTGGTAATAAAGTTCTGAGGAGATGGTGGAGAAACTATGTTCTTTCAACTTGCTGTAAAGACTGAAGTTCCATCAGTAAATCAGTTCATTTCTGTGTTTTTGGGATTACAAGTGAAGTACGAGAGTAGAATTTGAGAAGGCCAACCAAGAAAAGTCAGATCACATCATCAGAATTGACAACTTCCTTTATGGCCCAAAAAGTGCTGCGTTCAATATCACCATTTTCAAGTACCATGTCTGCTGGCATAGGTGATCACAACTTTCAAGCTCGACAGTTAATTATCATTTCTGTTATTGACCTTCTGCCAAGCTATTCTCTTAAGCTGTCTGGTATCTTTTCTCTTAGCTTCCCTCTATCTTTTCATCCTTCAATTTTCCCAGTTGTCGCAATATATTTCAGCTGTTGCCTTCTCATTGCCAAAAAATGATGATTATTTCTTCTTAATATTGGATATTAGCTCTCTTTCTGTTTTGGCCTGTTTCAGAACATTTTCATTACTCTTCTTAGCTCTCCATGGTATTCTCAAAATTCTTCTGTAAAGCCACATTTCTACAGCCTGCAGTGACTTTCTTGTCTGTTGTCCCATTGTCCATGATTCACATTCATATGTTTTCAATATACAGTCACAAATAGCTCACACCGGTATCGTCACATTGAAAAGCCCAGGTAAAGAAGTTCACGTTCCTGTCTGTGTATTTTTAAAAATGCACTTTTAATTTTTAAATACTTCTTACTTTATTTACTATTGATTTAATTCTGAATTTCCTCTGCTTTATTTACTTGCTTTAGCTCTTTAGTTTGCTGTGTGATATATTGTTTATTGTATACTCTTGTAATCATAAACTCAATAAATATTCTGGTATTTATATCATATAATATGTGTAGAATTATAGTTATTGGAAGGCTTGGTATCACTGCAAGCGAATTAAAATCCATAATTGCTCAACCACCTGTGCCATTAGAATCATCAGAATTAAATCTCATTGATCTAACAGACTCTAATTATGATGTTCTGTCTGTGGGGTCGATCAATTCACTTAAACAGACAGCTGTCTTCATGTGAGAGTCTGGAATCCTACTCTGATTGAGTCCTGATCGCAGACAGAGAGAGAAATCTCATTGAATATCCAAACAAAGAAAGGCAGCTACAACCTCCATCATAGCAAACACAGCACACATCAAAAGACATAATAATATGTGTATATGATTATATAATATCTTTAATAAAGATTTTGAACAGTTGATTTTATATACATTATCAGGAAACATCCAATCAAAGTCGACACTTCACACTAAGAGACATAAATTTGATCAAAATCATTCTGTGTAGTGGTTTGTACCCACAAGTGGCTATTGCAGATGATTGTAACACTTATAAACGTGATTCAGAACAAGCTTTTCATACTAAGGTATGTTTTATGTGTGTGTTTTGCATTATGAATGTCACATCAATCCTAAAGAAAGAACATATATTAGCGCAATGAAAGTATTTTCCTCATGTGTTTTTTTTAATGTATGTGTTTGTATGCATTTGTGTGTGTATGTGATATATTTATAGTTTTGTGTGATATGGGTGGTATCATACCAGGCCACCTTTACTTCCCATAAAAACATACAAATCTCTAGTACCCATATTTAAAGGCTGGGTGAACCTTGAACCCTTGTTGATTCGAGAAAAATAATCTGCCAATTTTTAGGAATTAAACCCAGACCTTACTGATCAGGAAACAAGCATACTAACTATGCAGCCACCAAGAATTTTGTGTACTTAATGCATTTTAACAAATTTCCTTTCTTTTGTAAGTTTGCTAGAAACAACTTTTTCCCACTCTACTAGTATTTCTTCTCCTTCTCAAATTGTTACCTTGCTGTACATGATTCAATCTCCACTTTGATTGGTTTATGTTAGAACGGTGTATGGGCCAGCCATTTTTCCATCCCTAATAATATTTTTATAGTTCTTTATATTTTTCTTCACCTGCTGTGTCTTGATTGACACACCTTGACTGTAACTTTGACTGAGATTCACTAATTTTGCAAAATGTTGAGCCTGTAACAAAGACAGTGGCTAAACTATGTCAAGACAGCATATCACTTTCTGTCCTACTTTTGTTTGCAGTGCATATCTGAATGCTGAATCATGTGTCATATATCTTGATGTGTGTCAGTGTTAGTCATGCCTTGTATCGCTGTGTGCAAGTCTGTGTTGGTCACATCTCCTATCTTTGTGTGTGCATGTCTGTGTTAATCACCTCTAGTGACTCGGGCAGATGGTGCTCATAAACCTGGGAGGGCCGACCATCTAAGGGCAGAATCCCCCAACAGAAAAGATCATCTGCTGCCTTGCAGGAAGATTGGGGACAATCAAAGGCTAAGGAATGCAAACCTGAATAAAATGCTGGCTGAAATCGGATGCACTGGGCCACTGGCACAGAACACAGTCCAACGTTTTAATGGGTGTTCAATCAGAGTGGATCTGGTGAACTCTAATTGTGATGTTCTGCTAGTGGGGGCGATCAACACACTTAACCTGACAGCTGACTTCATGTGAGAGTCTGGAATCCTACTCTGATTGAGTCCTGATCGCAGAGAGAGAGAGAATGCTTATAAAAATAATTGTTGTTTATTTGTATTTATTCATATTTCTTAGTGACTGAGTTCCCCGATTTAAAGAAATGGCTAAATGTAGAAATTGCAATTGCAATTCCTTTCGAGCCGTAGCCGGCCCATAGGGCATAGACCAAGATACTCCCTCTCTTATCTGAATTTTTGTTCTAGCAGTTTTCAATTCTTTTAAAGATCTTTTATCAAATCTTGCCATTTGTCTCTGTCTGTGCAAGCTACTCATCTCATTGAGGGAGCCGATTCCTGCTGCTCTTGCCTCTCTCATCAATGTTCTTGTCAGTGTATCTCTCTGGCTTGGCCTCTTTTCCTCTTACCTGTTGTTTCCCACATGAGGGCTTGCTTTATTATTTGGTTATTATCTCTCCTCATCACATGTCCAACATATGACATACAGATTACAGAATGTTATATTTAAGAGTGTTAAAGCCAAGATAGTACAAATGCAGTTCATGTGTGAAACTAAGTGTCAATATAAGCAATAACATTATAAGATAATTGTTTAAAAAGCGGAATTTTTTACAAATATGTTGTAAAATTGTAAGAGCCTGTTTAACCATATAATTTTATTTAATCTATTTACCAGCATTTATTCTCCAATTATTATGTGTGGAATTTTTCAGAGCAAACCATTTGTCCTGCTCCATCCCACAAGTATATTTGCAAGTCAGCCTGATTTACTGGTACCAAAAACTGCAGCTGACAAACAGCCAGCAGCAAGTGAGCTCAAAGGTTTGCTGAGTTATAAACATGAACTGCTGGCTTATGTGTAAGTTTATGTATATTATAACTATTAGTATGAGTTGTTTTTTTCTTATTCTTTCTATGATTACTCCATAAAAGATGCCACCTTTACTGCTTTATATTCAGTGATGGCTTCCTGAATCATTCACCATTTTATAACCTGGAATTTTACATCATCCTTGCTCACCTCTTACCTTGTCATTTCAAGTAAAATATATATCTAGTTGCATTGCTTAGTTATTTTTTTAATGTATATCATGTAAATCTCCACTGTTTGCTTTTCTCTCTTACCTGTTGGACTAGTTTACTTGTTTTATTAAAATCGTTGAAGTATAATAAATAAATGACATGCTATTCTGTGGTGAAGATAAGATAGAGTAAAGTTTTGAAAGGGAATACACTTTTTAAAATTTGGTTTTTGGAAGGCGCGCCTCACAGCACCAGAGCTGGAAGTTGTCAGCGACCCAGAGCTGATGGCTTGCGCCAAGAGCGGTGAACCAGAACTATCCAGACCCTGCTCCACCTCTCCGTGGTGCCTCTAGTAAAAGACTAACCTGTCTAGTCTGGCCAAGCGAATAGGGATCTAAGAGGGAAGACAACACGGTACTCAAAAATGTCATGCTGAAGTCGGATGTGTTGGGCTGAAAGGCGCAAATATCACAGTTATACTGTAAACCACAGCACAGCGCAGACACGCCACTTAGCGTCCTTTTAAGGGCGGATGATGAAGAGGTACACTCCTTTAGTCATCGTGCGAATGCAAGCAAGCAAATTTGGTATTAATATATCTTACTCATATCTTCTTCCTCAGCATCCATCCCTTAGGTGAACATGATTGTGTTGTGTTGCACTATCACATTATCTGTGTCTTACAGCCTGACACATTCATCTTGACGGGTGGATTTATAATTGCTTAACAGTTTTGTCAGGGCTGTGGCCTTTTTGAACTACACTTTTAGACTTATAGTTGTCAAGGGTTCTTTAGAGTGCACACAGGACTTTGTGTATTTTGTCATTATCTGAGAAGGCTAGACATTCTCACTTTCCCGAGAGATGGGGATGGTAAAGTCATTATAAAACCATGACCTTACAAGTCTGACCCAAAATTTGGACATTGCCTATTTTTGAGAATTATTTTGAACATAAATGTTGTACTATTTTGTTGATATCTGTTATTTTCATTTTGTTTGACCATGTACATGTAAATATTCAGGAATGACTGCTCTTTTTGCTTATAATAGTATAATTATTTGTATAGGAAAATTCACACTCAAAATATGCTTTGTAATGAGTAAAACAAACAAAAAGCACAAAAATTTTAATAAAATTTCCGAGCTCTACTCAAATAATTCCTACTAAAATTTTACATAAAGCTGCTTTATTTTCATATTAGATCCATATCTACACATTGTGTATGATTTTCATTCATTTAGTAACACACAAGTAACATAGTTATTACCAAAAATGTTTTGTCATGTGTAAACACGATCGAAAACAACAATTTTTGTTAAAACAAATTGACATAGATAAATCCACTTTGCCTACTTTCTCTCAATTTTTACACAATTTATATGCTTTTAATTTAATTTGAAACACAAATAAATAATATATTTAAAACTCTTCACAAATGAACTATCACAGATGAGTTCTTATAAATGCCAAAAAAACTATCACAAAACTGTCAGATGTTGGCGATTGAGAATTTAAAAAAAAGTCCTTGGTGAAAATCATTCAATGTTATGGTTTTCCTTTATCAAAGTGCTGGAACTGATGTTAGAGTGAACTGAAAGAGAGATTTGAATATATATTGCTCTACTTTAAAAGAACAAACCTTGTGTATTAGCTTCACTGCAGCTTCGCATTTTGATGCATTTATGTGTGTTTCTTTGCCTTGGCTCTACTGGTTTTCTAACCAACCTCTCAGCTAATAAATATACATGAAAGTTGTATCATCATCAAGTACCGGGCCTGCTGGCGTAGGTGATCATGTCTCTTCACAGCTTTCTATCTCGGCAGCTATTTATCATTTCTGTTGTTGACCTTCTGCCAAGCCATTCTCTTAAGCTGTCTGTTATTTTTTCTCTTTGCTTCCCTCTATCACTTCGTCCCTCAATTTTTCCAGTTGTTACAATATATTTTAGTTGTTCTATTCTCATTACATGGCCATTAAATGATGATTGTTTCTTCCTAATATTGGAAATTAGAAAGTTGTATAACATTCATAATTGCTGCAATCTGAGACTTATTTTGCTTTCACCTTAGATCACTACTTGAAACAAACAACAAGCCCTACCTTGTCAATGCAATGAGAGTACCTGCACTACAGACAGTCACCTTATTCTCTAACAGTATTGACACCAATGCAGACTGTACACGGTAAGTAGTCTCTCTGGTCAAGTACCAAAGCAGAAATTTAAGTAGATAACATTTTATATATGAAGGTAAAGGGGCAAGGTATGAGATGTGAATTGGCATCACAGCATCTGTAACATTACCACAAGGTGCTTTCTTTCTTCTTCTTTTCTCTTTCACTGATACCTAAAAGGTGTCGTGGTTATATCATTTGTCATTCTTGAGCTGCTCGAACTGTCTGAATTAGGGATTTTCCTTTGTTGTTACATGTCTCTATTACTGCATATATCCATCTTCTTCTGGGTCTTCCTCTTGGTCTTTTTCCATGAATTCTTGAGAAGAACGCCCTTGATGGTGATTGGTAAGGGTTCATTCTGACCAGGTGGCCAAACCATTTAAGTTGTTGTTGTTCTATATATTCTTGGCAGGGTTTTGTTCCTACCATTTTTCTTATGGTTTAATTTGGTATTCTAACTCTTTTTGTGTTGTTTGTTACTTTTCTCAAGCATCGCATCTCTCATGTATTGATCTTTCTTAAATATGATTTAGAAGGGGTCCATGTTTGACTTTCATAGCACAAAGTTGGTATGAAAATGCTATTTATCATTTGTTGTTTAGCTGGCATAGAAATGTTTGGATGTCTTAGCCAAGGTGCTTTACTATGCAGAAAGTCACTAACTGGGTCCTCTTCAGCACAAACTCCATAGTGATGACAACATTCCTCAACCTTTATAGAGCATGAACTCAAATCCCTTCTATTTTCTGGTGGCTGGACCACAGAAGCTAATTGCAAACCAGGATGATCCAACTGCCATGAATGGAAATTAAACCTGGGTTGCTTGTCTATATAAGGAATTATATTAATGGTAACAGACTAAATGATTAGAGATTTAGTAGCATGTCTGTTGTGGAGTTTTATTGTCAGATGTAGGTGTGTTCCCTGAAAACAATATTTGTTGGCAACAGATTTTGAAATTTAGTGACCTCTAATTAAACAGCTAGAGAGCCCTTTTTTTTCTTCTTCTTTGTTCATGTATTACAAGATTTTGCTGCATTGTGATTTGTACCTTTTAGTCTGGTGTATCCATCTTCAGCACACATTTGTTTGAAAATGTGTGTGGTTTTTTTTTATTTATCATGACCAGTCTGCAAGGAAGCTCTTGTTTGTAGTCATTGTTGTCCATACTGGAAAAGTAAAACAAGCAAAGTCTTTCCTACCCAGGTTAAATGAAGTTTTCCTTCTTGTTGATTGATTGATTGCCAGGATTGTCATACTCCTGCTGCGTGGATTTATTTTCTGGGTACCCTTGCTTTGCCAGGTGCGGTGCCTGTGCAAGGGTCTTGGTGTCAGACATGATCTGTTGATACGTGCTGGGGATATTATTGGAGCTAACAGAAGTTACTACATTAAAGGTTTTATAGAAGCAGTGACTTTACTTGGGATAGACATAAGGAACTCAGGTCAAACAACATCAAAATTTTTGCCTTCCAAGATGACTGATTGTTACATGCAGATAGCATGATCCCCCCTTGATCATAGTTATCAGAGAAATTATTGTTTACCTGGTAACTCTTTTACATAGTTGATGATGGAACAAAACTTAATCTCTGCAATATGTGCCATTTTGACACGCAAGGTTTCTGTTTTTTAAATTGTGGTTCTGCCCTATGTGCCGTCTTTGGCTCAAAAGGACAATAGATAGATAGATAGCATATATAACCTGGAAAGAATTTAAGAATATAGACATCTTGTACATATTATAACAAATGATGGAGAATGTAAGACAGAAATAAACAAAAGAATATGAATGTCAAAAGGTTATTTTAACAACATGAAAAATACATTCACAGCAAAGCAAATAACATAAGAACTAAAACTACAAATAACAAAATGCTATATTTACTCAACATTCTGGTTTGATGCAGAAACATGAACATTAAATAAGAAAGCAGAGCAGAAAATTGAAGCCTTTGAAATGTAGATTTATAGGAAAATTGGGTGGAAGGAAACAAAAGGCAAATGAGAAAGTTCAGAATCAGCTGAAAATGAAAAAAGAACTACTCAACACAATTCAAAAAAGACGAGTGAATTTTTTTGGACATGTAAAAAATTTTAAAAAAAGTGAAGTACCCCCGTCACGCCAAGTGGCGTATAGGGATTATGGTGTTAGTGACCATAATTTTTACAGACCTTTGGCACATGATTTTTGGGGTAATGTGGTCGGTATTACGCCCGTGCCACTTTGCTTTCCCAGAAAAAAAAATCCGGTACCCATTTAAGGCTGGGTGAACCCGGAAGCCGTCGGTTGGGATTGTACCCTACCTCTTGTCCTTTGTAGTCCAGTTCACTAACCACTGAGCTATCGCAGCTCCCTTTTTTGGACATGTGAAGAGACATAATACCATTCTAAAAGTCATCTTTGAAAGGAAGGTACAAGTCAGATGAGGCAGAGGCAGACCAAGACTAAAATTGACTGGTAACCTCAAAAGGTGGTCTGGTAAACGTGTGACTGCGTGCACTATCAAGACAAAAGACAGAGCAAAAGGTCACTCCTTGGTAGCCAACCTTTGATGTGAAGACGTAGTGCATTCACCAAGTGAATGAATATTATTCAGCCTGTCTAGCTAATTACATCTGTATAATCAATTACATTGAGATGATTGCAACTGATGAAAAAGTCTTGCCTTGCCTCTTCCTGAAACTGCCATTAGGCTTAAAGTTTAAGAAAAAAAAAAACAAATAATTTAAGATATATTTCCTGCAGAAACTACAACAATGCAAACTGAACGAATCACACAGACTGAAGTTATATGTAATATCTCCATCCAGTGATAGCTCTAAAGTAATAAATATTATCTGCAGAGAGATACTTAATTGTTTCTAAAGTTTATACCATTTAATAGTCACAAATTTACTTGTAACATTTATTTTTTCATCCAACACTATATAGGTTGATCTGTGATGGCTGGTTTGAGATAAAATTTCCGACTGCAGACATTGCAGAAATGATTGTATGCAGTGTTATTCAGTTGCGTTCCACTTGGCACAGCTTGCTAAAAGTCAGACTACAAGGTATTCCATAAAGCCAAATGGGATTTGAAACTTTTTAAAAAATTATAATTTAATAAATTTGTTAAGCATGAATTCATAGAGATGCAGCAAAAGCTGCCAACTACCATTAAACAATTTTGTGTCAGAAGAGTATGATTTGACTCCAATGACAACATTACAATTATTTTTAAATTTAAAAAACTATAAAATGCTAAAATATAAGTCATGGTAAAAAATTGCCAGTTCTAGTTAAACTGTGCAGTTATATTTCAAAGCCAAATTGACTATCTAATATGCATGAAAAAATGCAACAGAATTACTTCTGCAGCCACTTCTGAAGCAATTTCTATCTTCATCTATTTTTTTTTTTATCTTTCTAAGCTCATGAAAGGAAAAAAAATTATAAATGGTAGTTTTTTTTTATTTTGGTATTTAATATTAATATACAAGTTGGATATTTTATTATTCATGGAAAAGCTGGTTAACAGAAGACTTATGTGGCATTTGGAGACAAAACAACAAATCGTACCACAACAAAGTGGCTTCCATCAGCACAGATCAACTGAAGACCTGGTCACCTACATTGCACAGGAAATAGAGTATGCTCTACAAGGAAAGAAACACACACTGGCAGTGTGTGTCGACATGGAGAAGACTTTTTATAGGGTATGGCGAGGGGGTTTAAAGAACAACCTTTTTAGACTTGGCATCCAGGGTCGTTTATTCAATTGGGTCTCTCAATACCTTCAGGATAGAATGGCCAGAGTACAAGTTCATGGTCCACTAAGTAAGAAGGTCTCTATCGAACAAGGTGTCCCACAAGCCGGACTCTATCGAACAAGGTGTTCCACAAGCCGGAGTCTTGTCCCCAACACTCTTTTTAATTTTTTTATAAATGATATCGTAATGGACATCCAGAATACACTCAGCAATATACGCATATGATCTGGCGTTATGGGCTCGCGAGGAAAGTATGTCGGTGGCTGGACCAAGGATGCAAGATGCCCTAGGTGAACTTGAAAAATGGACGAAAACCTGGTTCTTACCGATCAACGAAGAAAAAACTACATATACAATTTTCAGCCTATCAAGAAACACACTCTCTACAAACTTGAAGATAAAAGACCATATACTTCCTATTGACCAAAAACCAACATATCTTGGCGTCACCATGAATCGCAGAGTGACTTGGAAAAATCAGATAGACAGAGCAAGGAAAAAAGCCAGAAAACGAACAAATATTATGAAGAAATTGGCAGGAACGGACTGGGGGCAGACAGCAATATTTTGAAAAGACTATACGTAGGAATTTTGAGTTACAAGAAATGTTGAACATTATAGTGAAGAAAAGCAAAAATAAAGGACTCAGCCTTAATAGCAAAAAGGCAGAGGTAATGGTAACAACAAAGAAAAAGATATCACCTCAGTGCAAAATAAAGACAAGTGGAACAATATTAAAACAGGTAAATGAATTTAAATATTTGGGAACTTTGTTAACCTCAGACGGAAGATGTACAAAAGAGGGGAGATGCAGAATGGCTCAGGCAAAAACAGCTTTCCAAAAAATGAGGAAGATACTATGCAATCCATTTTTTACAATAGAAACAAGAAAAAGAGTTCTTAAATGTTATGTAGAGCCAGTATTAACATATGGATGTGAATCATGGACAATAGGACAACAGACAAGAAAATCACTGAAGTCTGTAGAAATGTGGTTTTACAGAAGAATGTTGAGAGTACCATGGACAGCTAAGAAGAGTAATGAAAACGTTCTGAAAGAGGTCAAAGCAAAAAGAGAACTAATTTCCAATATTAGGAAGAGACAATCATCATTTTTTGGCCATGTAATGAGAAGAGAACAACTGGAATATATTGTAACAACTGGAAAAATTGAGGGACGAAGAGATAGAGGGAAGCAAAGAGAAAAAAATAACAGACAGCTTAAGAGATTGGCTTGGCAGAAGGTCAATAACAGATATGATAAATAGCTGTCGAGATCGAAAATTGTGGAGAGACATGATCACCTACGCCAGTAGGCACGGTACTTGATGATGATACGTAGGAAGAGTCAGACCAGTTCTAGAGTATGGAGTCACAGCCTGGGCTATGGCTTCCACATCACACCTTAGCAAAATTAACAGAACACAGAACCAAGCTGCCTGTATCATCACTGGTGCTATGAAATCTACGCCTATCAAGACTCTAGAAATAGTAACAGGTTTACAACCCTTAGGTGACCGACGGGTCACTAAAGTATTGCATCAAGCGGAGGAATATAGAAGGCTCCTTAGCCACCCCATGCACCAAAGAATAACTGGTTCCGGAATTGTACAGCTAAAGAGGAGCAACTTCGCTGCAATTGCCAATGAACTAACTATTGAAGATCACATTGCTATCATTCATTGTTAAAGTGGGTTGTGAGATCTGGAGTTTGACCTGGGGAACTTTTACTTGCTCATACTTTATCATCATCATCATCTTGCGATATATCGGTTGGCATAGGTGATCATGTCCTTCCACAATCTATATACTATCTACCATGCATCATATCAGTTCTGTTGTTGACTATTTTCCATGTGCTCATATTTCACCATACACTAAAATATTTCTGCTGCATCAAACTATATGATCCAGCCTTTGTTCAATCAGGATTATCGGTAATACAGCGTTACTATTAAACTAATTCACACTTTTAACGTTGTATAAATCCAAACATGTTAAATAGACAGACACCTAATATGTGAACTAATGAAGCATGGGAATAAAAACTGAACTGCAACTTGTTGCAATGACAGCATCAGCTGTTGGGGTACATAACCAATTAAACAAAATGGCAGCAAATCTTGTGGAGAAGGTATTTTGTGTGTGATTAAAGTAGGAAAAATAAACTCTGTTACTGTTGTACAGCTGCATTTTAGAGCAAAGTATGGTAAAACACCACTGACAAGGCAGTCAATCTGTGATTGGAGCAGTTTATAAACATGCATTTTAGAGCAAAGTATGGTAAAACACCACTGACAAGGCAGTCAATCTGTGATTGGAGCAGTTTATATACATGGGATGTTTATGTAAAGAGGAATGTTCTGGAAGACCACTTGTGTCTGAATTGATCATGTTCATGCCATGCACCACCAACACAGCATTAAGAGGTTCAATATGTTTAACTTTGCAAATCTCACAACAAACAGTAAGGGAAATTATGGGGAAGTTGTTTAAATTGACTCCTTACAAAAGTAAACGAAACAATGCTTCAGAACTGCTGTTGACAATGTTAATATCAACACACCCCAATGAGCTTAGAATGAATGGAACTATCATATTGATATCTGCCATGTTACAGATGGAACACTCAAAGAAAATCTTTAACTTGCTGATACAAGTTTCAAAACACTCTCTACAAAACTATATAAAATACTTGTCTGTAACTATAATTTTTTGGTTTGTATAATATATTTAAAGTGTCTATTTCTTTTGTAGTGTCTTTGTTCATTTTTGTATGTGTTCTTGTTAACCATATGATAACCTGCTCTTCAGCAGTTCAAAATAATACAATTGTTGTGTGTAGATTCCAATCTCACATGCTGAGATGTCCGACCAATCTTAATCATAGTAGACTAAAAAGAAGGAACAAGCAAGTTTAGACAAAGCAGTGGAGAGAATGTATTCCTGGTGATTTAAAAGATTTTGTGTGATAGAGATTAATCTGTTTCTATGGCCAATTGCCCTCTTTCATAAGAGGTGCAAGCTCAGATATCAGTGATGCTAACATTTGTGGCTTCTGCATGATTCGAACATACAGAGAGAATGGTTACAAGAGTGGATAAATAAGCATTTTGAAATATTGACCGAAATGATGTCCTAATTTCTTTTCACTTTCATAAATGTCAGAAGTACTGCATTTGCTAACATTGGTCATTGGTTATATTGAAAACCTCAAAAGTGAAGCCATCTATAACTTTGGGTGTGACTCAGGAAAATTCAGCAGAGCTTGTCTGCACCAAATAAATGTGCATTTTGCAACAAGTCTGCAGCTTAGTGCTGTTTCAATGACACTGCTGTCATTTCTCAACTTCTAACTAGATTAAACGTGAAGTTCTTGTCACCTGTAGGTCTCAGAAAGCTGTTGTTCTATATCAACCCTAACTTTGACAAGCGCAGAAAACCTGGTTGAACTTTTGTTTTTGCTTGCACATGTTTCACAAAGCTCACTTTCTTGTCAACCTTTATAATCTTTTGTTGAAAATCTGCCTTCATGTTTGAAGGAATGTACTTGAAGCAAAGACGTCTCACAGCAGCAGAGCTGGAAGTTTTTAGTGACCCATAGCTGATGGCTTGCGCCAGGATCAGTGAACCAGAACCATCTAGACCCTGGTCCTCCTCTCAGTGGTGCCTCCCGAAACAGACTGTCTAGTCTGACCAAGCAAATAGGGATCGAAGAGGGTTGACAACCAGGTACTCAAAACTGCTGTGCTGAAGTCGAATTAGTTGGGCCGAAAGGAGCAAATATCACAGTTATACTACATAACACAACACAGACATGCCAACTTAACATCCTTTTAAGGTGGATGACGAAGAGGTGTGATCCTTTAGTCATCGGGTGAATGCAAACGAACATACAAAGGATATTACTCACTTTCCTGAGTGAAACCTTTTTCTGGACCTTACACCAATGGTGGTTAGAAAAGATTTGCTTTGTAAAACAATTGAAATTCTTACCATTAGAATGCTTACACCATCAGAAATTAATTTTTTCTATAGCTTTTTTGTTTAATAATTATCTCCCAGCCTACCATATCTGCATGTATATGCACACAAACATATTCATGCACACATATTGTAACAAAAAAAGAAATTTCTGTTCCTTCTACTACCTGTTAATCCCTTATTTTTTTTTTTTTTACCCCCGTCACGCCAAGTGGCGTATAGGGAAATATGGTGTTAGTGACCCTATATTTTACAGACCTTCCGCACATGATTTTTGGGGTAATGTGGTCAGTATTACGCCCGTGCTGCTTTACTTTCCCAGAAAAAAATCTGGTACCCATTTAAGGCTGGGTGAACCCGGAAGCCGTCGGTTGGGATCGAACCCTACCCCTTGTCCATGGTAGTCCAGTTCACTAACCACTGAGCTATCGCGGCTCCCTTAATCCCTTATTACTTTTTCTATTTTAGTCTGCTCCTTTAATTCTTTTTGCCTTTCTAATTATTTTGTAACATTGTTTCTTATTTATTGTCATTCTATCATACCTCTTCTTGGTATAGAACCGTTTAACAAGCCGCTATCGTAAAAATGGTTTTGTTAATGAAACATAGAACAGTAGGAATCGGCTCCCTCAATGAGACAGAGTTGCTTGCACAGAACAGAGACAAATGACGAGATTTAATAAAATATCTTTACAAGGATTGCAAACTGCTGGAATAAAAATTTAGATAAGAGAAAGAGTAAATGGGTCTATGCACTATGGGCCGACTATGGCTCGAAATGTCAATAGGTAGATCATACCTCTTCTAGCAGTGAGCTGTGAGATTCTAGACAGCACAAAGCTACTCTGTTTGCTGTCTGCCTTCTCGCTTGGTACTTATATAGTTCTTGATCCCTCCACTATCGTTTTCACTTTTTTTTTTCCTTCAACATCTTGATGGATCAACTCGTCTACTTTATGATCTCTTCATTGACCACAAACATCTTATAATTGCATTTTGGCACAGTTACAGGGTGTCAGCTTTATTTGGAAACTATATTTCACTTAGAAACATCCATTATGATATAGAAGCATCCATTATGTCGTAGAAACATCCATTATGTTATAAACACATCCATTATAATATCCCTTTATCTTTGACTTGAAATATTTCATTATTATTTTTTTTATTGTTGTAAAAAAAAATAATTTTGCTGTTTTGTTTGTTTAACAATTTTTTAAAATTGCTACGTATATAATATAATTATGGAAGCGGCGATAGCTCAGCGGCTAGTGAACTGGACTACAAAGGACAAGAGGTCAGGTTCAATCCTGATCGATGGCTTCCAGGTTCACCCAGCCTTAAATGGGTATCAGATTTTTTTCTGGGAAAGTAAAGCAGCACGGGCGTAATACCGATCACATTACCCCAAAAATCATGTGCCGAAGGTCTGTAAAAATTATGGTCACTAACACCATATTCCCAATTCACCACTTGGCGTGACGAGGCTCTTTACTCTTTACTATATAATATAATTACTTTATTTTATAATTTAGCAGTTCTTACTTACTGTCTTAGTAATGTACTCATATATTAATCAATCCTGATTTAATCTCACTTATTCCCCATTATAATAACTGAATAGCAAAGCAAGCCCTCATGTGGGAGACAACAAGTTAGAGGAAAAGAGGAAGACCCAGAGAGACACTGAGAAGAACATTGATGAGAGAGGCAAGAGCAGCAGGAATCGGCTCCCTCAATGAGATAGAGTTGCTTTCACAGAACAGAGACAAATGGCGAGATTTGATAAAATATCTTTAAAAGAATTGAAAACTGCTAGAACAAAAATTCAGATAAGAGAGGGAGTATCTTGGTCTACGTCCTATGGGCCGGCTACGGCTCAAAAGGTCAATAGATAGATAGATAGATTCCCCATTATGGCCTTTTGCCAAAATATTTTTTTTGGTGTACTAATATTAAACAGAACATTTTATACATTTTTTGGTGAGAATGTGTGGTCTAGAAGTAAGACTTAAGCCTCTGGACAGGAAGGTCCCAGGTTCAAATCCCACCACAGGTGATATGATTTTTTCCCTTCAGATCAATGATTTCTTCAAGGCTTTGCCCTCCTCTGGTCTCTGAGCAGCTAGATCTGATGTCTAGCCCTCTCGGACAGCAGCGAATTAAAGGTAGTCCAGTGTACACTTGCATGTTAAAAATCCCTTGGCAGTTAAATAGTCATAAAGCATAGACTAAAAATGACCAAACCAAATTAAACAAACATATGCATGCCAGAAACAGGGATTTTGGACCTAAAGGCACAGATATCATGGCTCTGCAATAAGCTAGCAACACAAGGTTTCCACTGCAACTGAACTGATAAACAGTGAGAAAAAAAGTTTTTTTTTCTTTATTAATTTATGTTTGTTTTTGTGTGGTTGATAATCAATTTCCCTGCATTTAGATACATTTGAGGGTATTGAGGAAGACCGGAGAGTGAGTCCACAAGCACAACAGCTAGAACGGTTGCTGGCCAGCAAACTGACAGAGTTTCTCAACTCCAATGTTCTTTATTCTATTAGAAGAGTTCATGTTGCTGAAATGCAAAGGATGTACGTTGGTCCAGGGAGAGGTAACAAAAATTTGGTATTTTTTATCTTTTGACTGTAATCTAATTCTCTATTTTTGTATGAAATGTGTTCCATTCGTATGTGTGTGTATGTTAATGATGTCCTGAGGACAATTATTTGAACTTTGTGTTATTATTAATAGTTGATTTTGGTCTCTAGTGCATCATCATCATCATCAAGTACTGGGCCTGCTGGCATAGGTGATCATGTCTCTCCATGACTTTCGATCTCGTCAGCTATTTATCATTTCTGTTGTTGACCTTCTGCCAAGCCATTCTCTTAAGCTGTCTGTTATTTTTTCTCTTTGCTTCCCTCTATTTCTTCGTCCCTCAATTTTTCCAGTTGTTACAATATATACTACAATATATTACAATATATTTATTCCAGTTGTTCTCTTCTCATTACATGGCATTCTAGTGCATAGCTCATAGTAAATACATTAATAAGTTTTAACTGCATTCTAGAAGGCTGCTTTCCTCAAAGTGTTGAATTGAACTTTCAAAAAACCATCTGTTGTCTGATTTCAAGTTTCTTCTGAATTGTGCACATTGTACATAGTATTTAGGTACACAGTAAAATTTAAAAAACCACCCGACTGGACTACCGACATTCGGACAACCCATGCTCAATTCCCGCTGGGAGCAGTGTGAATTGTACTCGTGGTTGAAAAAAAAAATACCCCCACGGTTGACCCAGCCGTTGGCAGAAATGGATACCAGGGTATTACCCTGGGAAGGTGAGAAATGTCGCCTCGCATCATGAGTTTTGATGCTTGAAGCGACACTATACAGAAATTCCGAACATTTCTGGATAGGTGGCCGAGCGCATATGGGTGGAAACTCGCGTGCTAAGGCGCCGGTTCAAGTCTCGTACTTTACCTTTACAGTAAAATTGTACACTGCATCTTAAATAATGTCCAAATTAATGTTTTTCTCAGGCGTGCACAATATGCCAATGATGAGCAAACTCATACGTGGAGACACTGAAGGAAAAGAACACCCAGTCAAGGGAGGTGTTCAGATTACAGATTACTTGACTTTTAACTGGTGAGGCTATTGTGTTTTTTTCCTTCAATGTATTTAAGTGTATGAGTGCATATACATGCTTTTGTATAAAACAGCCCATGCGTAAGTAGAGATTGCATAGAAACACATGAATCCTATCTCATTTATTTTTAAGTTTATTTAGCATGAGACTATGTGTACAATCTCATCAGTCAATTCATACACTTATGGCTCATATACCTGTCTCTATAATGAATTTTCATCAGATGATGAATGTCTATATGTTTCACACCTTTACAAAATAAAAATCTCACAACATTTCACTGTTCTTGCTTGGTGCACTTTTACAAGGGCACCCACCATCTTGTTGAACTGTTTCCCTGATTCTTATGTGCACCTACACCATCTATCAATAGCACAAGATCACCACGTCCATACACCAGACATACAATAATAGCAGTCATACATGCTATTTTTAATACAACTTTTCCATCTCCCCACTGAACAGCTCTTGTATCTTGTCTGTTACTTTTTGTTTCCCGTCATAACTTATTTCTGAAAGAAAAAAGATTAAGGCACAAGATGTGAATCAGAGTCATAGCAGCAGTAAATAATACCGTACAATGCTCATATTCCACGTCTGGCTTGCTGCCGGAGCTACTGAGTTAAGTGCTCTGTGCACACTGTGAGCTGTGCGCTTCATCTGTTTTGATCGTGTTTCGATATTCCGATCGCTTACGATGAATGATGATATTGTATGATGGGGAACAGATGGCTGTATTCACTCTCTGTGCAGTTCCGCCTTATGTCTTTTGGCGTGTGCTGAGACTGATATGATGGAGACAGCAGCTACCTTTCTTTGTTTGGGAGATGAGATATTAATTCAGATGCTTCCACTGGCATAGGAGGTTGAGCAATTATGGATTTTAATTCTTTTGCAGTGACACCAGGGCCTTCCATAACCATAACCATACTGTTATAATAACTCTGTTGCCCAGCTAGTGGTTGACTAGTAATATCAGAATGGTGTCACTTTTAGCATGAAACTCAACAGTAATGACAACATTCCTCTACATTCAAATTACAGAGACAATGGATTGTTTACGACTCAGAAAAATCCACAAACAAACAAGAGAAAACACAGAGAACAATGAGCAACCCCAACTAGGATTGTACTCCTCAACACATCGCTTGTAACAGGAGACCTACATTGCAGCCCAGTGCCATTTATTATTATTATCTTCCTCAACATTCCCAGAATGTGAACTCTTGTCCACAATTTACCTGGTGACTGGGTGAGTCACAGGGGTTTTTTGCAAACCTCAAGTCCTGCTCGTGACATTTGAACCTGAATTGCCTGATTGGCAGCAAATGAATTTCACAACTACACTACAACTCTAGGTTTGGTAAAATGATAAAATAAAATGCAGTCATCTCTCTTTAACAACTGAAAATGTTATAGTCATCTCATAATACGTGCATCCTATACTGTTGTTATGGTTCTAATATGGTTGTTGTGCAGACTCATGTATCCTGAATCATAGATCAATATCACAAGTACAAAATTTATGAATTTGAGACATACAAATATGGCTTGAGCTCACACAACATATGTTGCAGACTTGCAAAATATATGGTAATGAAAGTGTAGCACATGGCAGAACTCAGGCTCTTATAACAGACAAATTTAATGTATGTACCAATAGGGACTGCTGTTTTGGTTATAATTATCGATGTTGATGTCAGAAATGAAATGTTTAAAAAAATCTTTCTGGTCTTTGATAACTATTTTCAAGTATTCCTGATGTTTAACTGTTATGAAGATGTTATCCAGTCCACATTTTAAAGTGTAAAACGACATTATCTCCTTCCAGCCTGCTTGATGAGGACTCAGCAAGTGTGTGGGGAGAATTTACTGTGGGGATGCAGAGACATTGGAAGTGCCCAGACTGTGGTCAGTCTATGATTGTCTCTGTGCTGGAGAGGTTACAGCACCAAGCCTTGTGTATCTCAGAACATGGTAAAGGTAAGCTGAGCTTAGCTACGTTTTTATATTTCTATCTCTAAACCTGGCTTTTGTCATATTTTCTGTCACCCTCTTTCGCTTCATCAAATTTTCATTAAGTTAATAGATCCACAGGAGCCGCAGTGGCTGAGTGATTAGTGTGCTCATTTCTTGATCAGAGAGATCTGGGTTTAATCCCCAGAAGTGGTGGATTTTCTTTTGAACCGATAAGGCTCAAGGGTTTACCCAGCCTCTAAAAATGGGTACCAGAGATTTCTTCTGGGAAATAAATGAGGCCTGGCATGATACTGACCACATCACCCAAAAATGTGCTGTGGTCATAGAAAAATATAGTCTCTAACACCATATTTCCTGTGTGCCTAAAAAGGTGTGGAGGGAGCTTTTCCTTTTTTATTTTTAACTTTAATAGATCCATATACATCATTATCATTTAAGTAAATGCACATAAGGGAGCTGCGATAGCTCAGTGGTTAGTGAACTGGACTACAAAGGACAAGGGGTAGGGTTTGATCCCAACCGACAGCTTCCTGGTACACCCAGTCTTAAATGGGTACAGGATTTTTTTTCTAGGAAAGTAAAGTGGCACGGGCGTAATACCGACCACATTACTCCAAAAATCATGTGCTGAAAGTCTGTAAAATTTATGGTCACTAACACCATATTCCCTATACGCCACTAGGCGTGATGGGGGCTCTTTACTTTACTCTTTTAAATGCACACAAGTTCTAACAATAACAGGAAATCAGCACACATCCTGGCAATGGTTGTAAATCCATAAAAGTCCTAACAATGGTTGTAAGTCCAAACAAGTTCCAACTAACTTTACGGCACATAGTACCATTGCTGGTATATGTCATGATAGAACCAGAGGAATAAAGGCCACTTGGTCAAAGCAGTCACCACAATGTGTGAGAATCAGGATTTTTATTTCACCCCCGATAGAGAAAACCTTTCTGTCTACTGCAGGTTTTGAACACCATATGCTGGCTTTTCAGCCAGCGAAACAGTGGTTTTACCCACATGGCCAAGTGCACCACCACAAGTTCTAACAGTGGTTATAAATTTATGTAAGTCCTAACAAAAGTGTAAAGCTACATAAGCCCTATCAGTGGTTGTAAATTCACAACAGTCATGACAGTGGTTGTAAATTTACAACAGTCATGACAGTGGTTGTAAATTCACAACAGTTATGACAGTGGTTGTAAATTGACAACAGTCGTGACAGTGGTTGTAAATTGACAACAGTCATGACAGTGGTTGTAAATTGACAACAGTCGTGACAGTGGTTGTAAATTGACAACAGTCATGACAGTGGTTGTAAATTCATACAATTTAACATTGATAGTAAATCCTCATAAGTCCAAACTGTAATAGCAGCTGCACACAGTCTAGTCAATAAATAAATAGTAAATTCACACATTTCATACATATTTCAAAAGCCTAGGTAACTGAGTGGTTAGTGAACTCACGGACTATTAAGGATAAGAGGTTGGATTTCATCATTAACAGCTTCCAAGTTCACCCAGCCTTAAATGGGTACCTGATTTTTCTGGAAAATAAAGTAAACACTGACATACATCATTACCCAAAAAATAATGTGACAGAGGTTTGTGTGAAAAAATGAGGGCACAACAAACATATTCATTCTTCATATGCCACATGGCATAGATGGAGCTCTTTCTTTCTCTCTTTCCTTCTTTCTTTCCTTTTTCCTTTCTTTCTTTCTTTCTTTTTTTCTTTCTTTCTTTCTTTCTTTCTTTCTTTCTTTCTTTCTTTCTTTCTTTCTTTCCTTCTTTCTTTCTTTCTTTCTTTCTTTCCATGTAGATTTGAAACTTCTAGTCTATTTAATATATTATATTCAATATATTAACAATGTATATAATTGTTTGTACATAGGTTTAAAGCATCTAGAGGCTGAGGCAAACAAGAATGATCTGGAGGCTAGTTTAAATCCTCTAAGGAAGCCTTACTACTGTTCTGAATGCAAGGACAATCTCATGCTTACAACAACAGAGATATTGAAGCACAAAAAGTCTCATGTCACATGATTGTGCAACAAGTGCTGATAAGGAGGTCGTTGCCTGGAAATTAATTATCTAATTATTTAATTATTTGAATATGTACCTCACAACATTCAATAAATTCTCCGTATCTCTCAGTGCATGGCAAATTATGGCCCTGTTATTAGTTCCTGTAGCTTAAGTTTATTAGTTATATATACTTCACATACACACATATACATATATATATATTTTTGTATATATATATATATATATATATATATATATTTATCTTGCATACAGTAGCTTGATGACGATCGGGTGTCACCTATAGCACATGACACTCTCTACTGGACGAGGTGGCTGTGGAGTCCCCATTAACGTCATTAGCTGTAGATATTAAGTTGTGTTTTGACAGGATTGATCTAGACAATATAGCAAGGTAGTTTGCCATTCCTTTCCTTCTTGGCAGTGATTGAACTAGTCGGAGATTGCAGCCATTGTCTCTATACATGAGATCCTCTGCCTGCCATCATGGAGTGGGAACCATAATCGGTACTACTTGTCAGCTGCTCCCACAACACCATCCACCACCTGCTACAATGGCTTCACATAATCCTGATAGGTGGGCTAAACAGGAGCTCCACCTTAATAAGTTGTAAGAAAACAGAAGTAATGGTCATATCAAAGAAACAATCATCACCAGCATGCAGCATAAAAATAAACAGGACAAATGTGAAACAAGTGCAACGCGTCAAATACTTGGGCACAATAATAACATCAGATGGAAGATGCACCACAGAAATAAAAAGTAGAATAGCTCAGGCCAAAATAGCATTTTAAAAAATGAAAAATATCTTATGCAAGAAATCTATGTCAATAGAAGTGAGAAAGAGAGTTCATTGGTGCTATATAGAACCAATTCTGACCTATGGAAGCGAATCATGAACAGTAGACAAACAAATGAAAAGACAATTAGAGGCCACAGAGATGGGATTTTTCAGAAGAATGTTGAAAGTTCTGTGGACAGCTAAAAAGACCAATGAGGAAATTCTCAAAGAGGCCAACACAAAAAGGGAACTCGTAAAAAACATCAGAAAGAAACAATCAACATTTTTCGGGCACATCATGAGAAGAGGAAAGTTGGAATACTTGATTACAACTGGCAAAATAGAAGGAAAAAGAGATTGCGAACGACAAAGAGAGAAAATAGATTTATATGGATAGCTTGGTGTCATGGCATAGAAAACAAATCAACAACTGATACGTTGCACTGTGGATAGAAGTTTTGTGGAAGGACATGATCGCCTACACCAACTGGTATGACACATAATGATGATGATGATGATATATACAGTAATCCCTCAGTTATCGCGGTTAATAGGGACCAGAACTGACCGCGATAAGTGAAAAACTGCGAAGTAGTGTCACCCTCTCATTGTTTTTAATATATGTACATTTTTTGTGTATGTATAATATCAATAAGTGTATATAAAACCATATAAGTGCATATGTTATCTTTAGAACATTAAAGAATAGTTTCAAACATGTAAATAAAATATTAATAGTATAAATAATATACATAAAATAAAGTTTTTTTTTATAATAATTCCTCAATTTTGAATTTTTGAACAATCCGCGATGTGCTGAGGCCGCGATAAATGAACCGCGAAGTAGCGAGGGATGACTGTATATATATATATATATATTCTTTCATGCATCTCTTGTTACTTATGTCATTCAGAATGTTATATTTATGTAGTTAATTTAATTTGTGAATGTTAGCCTCCAATGTCTCAATTTATTTTTGGCCAGTTTAGTGAACAAAAATATATTTGGATTCCCAAGATCATTGAAATCATAAGAGGTTTGTTGAAATAAAGTCTGTTACAGTGGGTTTATTACAAACATATGTGTGGCATATCAGCAGGAAATCACTGGAGTCTGTAAAAGTGTGGTTTTACAGAAGAATGTTGAAAATACCATGGACAGCTAAGAAGAGTAATGAAAATGTTCTGAAAGAGGTCAAAGCAAAACGAGAGCTAATTTCAAATATTAGGAAGAAACAATCATCATTTTTTGGCCATGTAATGAAAAGAGAAAAACTGGAATATATTGTAACAACTGGAAAAATTGAGGAACGAAGAGATAGAGAGAAGCAAAGAGAAAAGATACCAGACAGCTTAAGAGAATAGCTTGGCAGAAGGTCAATAACAGAAATGATAAATAACTGTCGAGATTGTAAGTTGTGGAGAGACATGATCACCTACGCGAGTAGGCCCGATACTTGATGACGATGACGATGATGATGATATCAGCTGGTGCTGCAGAATTAAATAAAGTAAGTTGGTTCCAGGGACCTTCATTGATGCTATGAAGTTTTATTCATTTGTTAAAGCCTTCAATGATCAGGCAAAAGATCAGAATGCTAATAGACACTATCTGTGTGCAGTGATAATAGTCCCATATACAAGAATACAAGCCGTAGTTGAGTCTATAGTGGTCAGCTCTCAGTCTAAAGATGTTTACTTGATCTCCACTCAGTAAGAAATAGTTTGTCTCTGTTGCATCAGCTGAAACTTGTCATCCCGGGTTGTTTCTATGTTCAGATTATAGAAAACTGACTTTGTCTTTACCAGAATTCAAAACTACCATTTGTACAATTGTTAAAATTATGATATTGCCATTGTCCTTATTTATTTTGTGTTGTTGAAAATTATTGAAATCACCAAATAGATATTATGAGTGAAATAACACTGTGTCTTAATGTATCACACAAGTTTACAACTGATCATATGTTATGTGTGACATTCCTCCTTCATTTTTACCAATAAAATTTAGGAGTTTTTTTTTAATGTTCTGTTGTTACTTTTTATATCCTTGTAATGTGAAGCACAGGTTGGTGGTCTGTGGTCAGAATATCAGGGTCGGCAAGCTAATAAGTACCTCACTTTACCTCCCAATTGGGCTCCCTGATAGAAGTCTGCATAACAACAAACAAACTAACAAAATGAGAACACCCATAGATTTCACAGTAGTGGGGTCTGTTGATATAGACAAAAAAAAAGACAGAAAAAAACCTGGAATACCACCTGGTGACGTATAGGGAATGTGTGTTATGCAGGGTGTTCTGTTCATATTTTTTTTTCATAGACCTTTGCCACATTATTTTTGACGAAATGTGGTTATACTATGTCTATGCTGCTTTTCTTTCCAAGTAAAAAAATCTGATGCCCATTTAAGGCTGGGCAAACCTGGAAGCTGTCAATAAGTAAAGGTCAAGTCCGAGTCTTGAACCAGAATTATAGGACACGAGTTTCCACCCATATGTGCTCGGCCGCCTATCCAGAAATGTTCGGAGATTTCTGGATAGTGTCACCTCAAGCATTGAAACTCACGATGCGAGGCAACATTCCTCACCTTCCCAGGGTAATACCCTGGTACCCATTTCTGCCAACGGCTGGGTCGACCGTGGGGGTATTTTTTTTTTCCAACCACGAGTACAACTCACACTGCTTTCAGCGGGAATCGAACACGGGTTGTCCGAACGTCTGTAGTCCAGTCGGGTGGTTTTCCCAACTAGGCTATCGGGGCCCCCAAGTTATTCCTTATATACATCCACTAGGTGGTCACCTTCACCTCGAATGTGAGCAATGGTCAGTGTGCCTTATCCACATCCACTAGGTGGTCACCTCGAATGTGAGCAATGATTAGTGTGCCTTATCCACATCCACTAGGTGGTCACCTCGAATGTGAGCAATGGTCACCAATAGCGTGTTGGCAGACAACAAATAATATGCATGTGTAGGATTTGATAAGCTGAAATCTGTTTCATATTGTAGAACCTGGACAATGTACAGTTATTGTTGAAGTAATGAGCTGTTAAAACTAAGAATAGCAAAATCTTACATCTTCTCAATATTCCCGTATGGTGCAGAAAAAAATGGACATTAGACAAGAAAACAGAACAGAAAATTAAAGCCTTTGAGATGTGGATTTACAGAAGAATAGGTAGAATTGGGTGGAAAGAAATGAAAATAAACAATGAAATTTTAAAACAACTAAAAATGAAAAGAGAACTACTAAACACAATTAGAATAAGACAAATGAAACTTTTAGTGCATGTTAAAAGACACAACAGCCTAATGAAAGTAATGTTGGAAGGGAAAGTACAAGGTAAAAGTAGAAGAGGCAGACCAAGACCAACATGGAGGAGTAACATCAAGAGATGGACAAGTCAATCTATGACAATCTGCCCCATCAAAGCAATGCATCATCATTGAGTGCCGTCTCTGCATCGACGGCACTCAATGATGATGAACTATTAATGATCTTGAGAAAACAGACATTTTACGTAAACATTAAACAGATAACATGACATTTGTTATTGATGACTCTGCTTAGTTCGGTGTCACAGTTATCCTGTTGACTACAACTACACCCCTTCCAATCTTACAGAGCCTCCTTATATCCAATGACGTATACTGCCACACTCTCGCAGGTGGGGGAGCAGGGCTCCCAGACATCAGCCGCCTCATGCTGCGTTTGAGCCTAAAAGTTGACGTAATGTTCGGCATATAATTGATGAGAGTGATCTGCACAAAACTTCTGATCAAACTATTATATCTTCATTTCATACCATCATCAAAAGGAATAGCCATTAAACAAACGTTGTGAGAATACCAGACCCAATGGTCGACCACGAAAAAGATGGATGGATGGAATATTAAAAGCACTAGGAAACATAACAGCAGCAGAGGCGAACAGAAGAGCAAAAGACCGCATATTATATCTCCCCTCGACACTGAAAGGCAAATGAGGAAGGAAAGTAGAGAAGAAGATCAAAAGGAAAAAGGTATTTTAGCTTGAAACCATCATCAAAGGGAAAATTGACAGCACATTTGACGTGCAATGTAAAGTTTGTCATGTTCAGCAGATATTTTTGAACAATTAATGAACTCTGTGACAACGTTTTAAAACTTTATAGTTAAATGGTAGCATTAGATTTTTTTTCGTTCGCTAGCTTTTATCTACTTTTACCTCTGACGAAGTCCCTAAAGGCTAGGAACTGAATTTTGCGTGTTAATCCATTTTAACCATGGCAGACGTGTGTACAGGGGTCTCTCGCCGTACAGGCAGATAACTCCGACTTCGGAGGTACTCATATTTTTTTACGTCGATGAGTAATTAGATATGAAAAAACGATTAGAGGCCACAGAGATGGGATTTCTCAGATGAATGTTGCAAGTTCCCTGGACAGCTAAAAAGACCAATGAGGAAGTTCTCAAAGAGGCCAAAACAAAAAGGGAGCTCATAAAAAACATCAGAAAGAAACAATCAACATTTTTTGGTCACGTCATGAGAAGAGGAAATTTGGAATACTTGGTTACAACTGGCAAAATAAAAGGAAAGAGAGATCGCGGACGACAAAGAGAGAATATACTGGATAGCTTGGTGTCATGGCATGGAAAACAGTCAACAACAGAACTGATACGATGCACTGTAGATAGAAGATTGTGGATGGATATGATCGCCTACGCCAAACGGTATGGCACATGATGATGATGATAGCATTAGTTCACGTTCGTGTAACGGCTTGGAAATGAAGGAACGTATATTCTGAAGACAAATGATAATAAATGAGTATTATTGTGGAGGGAAACTTCTGTGGCGTTGTATCACCGAATTATGTCAGCGGAAGAGATATGTTTACAACACTAGGGAAAAATCACAACTAATCGACAACAGAAAATAACAAAGAACAATAGACAGCCCGAAGTCAAACACGTGCTCCTCGACACGGCGCCTGGCAGCGATGCCTAGCCTTGAGCTACCTAATAAAACAGCTATCATTGGCGCTGTCTTTAATGCATGTGTACTATAGCATGGGGTTACGAGTACAACTCTGGAATAAATTGTGTATCTGTATTTTACTATTAAGACAAGTATCTCCCGGATAGGGTAGGGCTGAATACTTGCGTAGCAGACAAACAGTTATAGGACATTCTGTTTCGTAACCTTTTCACTTAGGAAGGTAATAACAAAGAAAGAAAAGTACTCTTCCTTGTCTGTAAATGATTGACTAAATAAGGTTACATTTAACAACCCACTGCACCACGCTGCGATATTAGAAGTATGTTTCAGTGGGAAACTGGGCAAGTTGTATTAAAAATTTCGCGCACGACCGATAGCATCGTGTGTCTGGTAGGCGGTGACTTTGAGTAACAAATATATGACTTTGGCTCACATAGAAACTTGGGAGAGATACGACACCTCTGCAGCAATGCTTTAAGCAAGAGCAACGTAGTTTTCTGAGGTTGATTTTTTAATTAAAGGCGAGAAAAGATTCAACGTCGGATGAGAACTCAGCACGGTGGTGGTGCACAATAATATGAATGGACTGAGAGGTTCGATGAAAAGCTTTACTAGAGCAGAGGATTCTCATTGCCTGGTTCCAGCATTCACGGCTGCTATTGAAGACAACATTGCAGTCATGGAGAACATGATATGGAAATAACAACAAAACTGACTTGTCATAGTCAAGGAAGTTGTGTCATTATTAGGCATTAGTGTTTGAGTAGCTCATCATGTATTTCATGACGAGCTGAAGTTTACCCAAGCCATTGAGACAACAACAAAACTGACTTGTCATAGTCAAGGAAGTTGTGTTATTATTAGGCATTAGTGTTTGAGTAGCTCATCATGTAATTCATGACGAGCTGAAGTTTACCCAAGCCATTGAGACACAGAGAGACGGGGCGATACTTGCCTGTAGCTTCCACGTCGGTATGAGACTGATGGTGAAACATTTCTACAGCATTTTGTTGCTGTGGACGAAAGCTTGGCACACATTTGCGATCTAAACGAAAGTGAGATAGTGTGGATTAGAGCTACATCTCGTCTACACAATCGAAGAAGTGGGTGTAGTGATCTGCTGGTTGTCACGTTGACTTTCTTTTGTAATCACAGGGAGCTTAGAGCACTACGAGTAAAAGGAATCATCATCAATGCCACCCCCTCAAATACTCTGAGGAAAAGTAAGGAAAAAAAAAACAGTTATTAATCAGAAATGATCCGGATTGTTCACGGCGGGAGTGTTTCCCTTCTACAACAATGCGGGGCCACACACTGCTAGAGATACAGTGTCGACTATTGAGTTGCTGCGGTTTGAGCACATCCCACACCAACTGTACGCATTCCACTTCGCGCCGTCGAATCTCCAGATCTTCGGTCCACTGAAGGATGTGCTGAGTGAAGCAAAGTTTCGGAACGACAAGGAGGTTCGGTCAGTCGTCCAAAAGTGGCTGCGCACCCGTCCAAAAGAATTCTTTCTGCGGTTTTTAAAAACTAGCGTGGGGGACTATGTTGAAAAGCGATAATTTTATTATTTTAGTATTTTGCAATGCACTGTAAAGAAAAAAAATAGATGTATAGCTTCCCATTGGATACATCTTGTAGGCACAGGTTCAATTCAAAGTAAAGGCGAAGGCGCGCCTCCCAGCACCAGAGCTGGAAGTTATCAGCGACCCACAGCTGATGGCTTGCGCCAGGATCGGTGAACCAAAACCATCCAGACCCTGCTCCACCTCTCCGTGGTGCCACCAGTAACAGACTAACCTGTCTAGTCTAGCCAAGCGTGCAGGGATCGAAGAGGGAAGACAACCCGGTACTCAAAAATGTCATGCAGAAGTCGGATGTGTTGGGCCGAAAGGCGCAAATATAACAATTATACTGCAAACCACATCACAACGCAGACACGTCCACTACATCCTTATGGGCGGATGATGAAGAGGAATATTCTAGTCTACCACGATACTCTAGAATACTTTAGTCATCGGGCGAACGCGACCAACCAACCACCAATTCCAAGTGACGGATCTTTTCTGAGATTCGGGGTTCACTGAAAATAGATAGCAGAGACTTTGTCTAGGAAAGAAGGGAGCATTCTTCTGGCGGGATACACAACACATCAGCCATATATATGTATCAATGATTGTGGGAAAATATGAGCTCAAGCACATTATTTGCCATACGCCAAAAGGCATATTGAGTATCCAAACAACCTTATTTTCAAAGAAGAAAAAAATAAGGCAAGGGAAAAATATTGTATTTCTTCCTTTCTTCCTTCCTTCGTTTTTCCCTTCTTTTCTTCATTCCTTCCTTATTTTTCTTTCTTTCCCCATTTGTCTTTCAGCGTCGAGGGGAAATGTAGTTTACGATCTTTAGTTCAGCAGTTGGCCTCATCAGTTATGTTTCCTTGTGTTTCTAATATTCCCTCAATTGATTTTGTGGTCGATCATTGAGCCTAGTTCTCTCGTAGCGTTTGTTAAAATTTCTTTGTGTCATATTTTGATCTTTCTTTCTTATAGTCATGTAGCTAAACCATTTTAAATATGTTTTATGTGTAGTTTATTTAATGGCGTGGATTATTCCAAGCTTTTTCTTATTTGTTTTAATGTGAAAATTGTGGCCAGTGCGAGTTAAAATGAAACAAAATGGACTTAGTTTGCTGCTTGGAAACTATTGTAATTTATCCTTTTTATGGGATCTGCCGATGGAACTGTAACTGGAGAATAAAGGTCACATGCCCAGTGTAATCGCTACAAGGTGTTTGGGTCACAATTTTAATTAAAATAAAACCTTTTGATGTCACCGCAACTCGAATTTACGTCGTAATTTGAACAAGTTAACCACACGGCCACCCGTTCGCCAGTTTTAAGCTTGTGATTTAAAATAATTTTAGAAGATTTTTTTTTGTCTCCAAAATTGTTTAAATGTTAGTGCTGTGATTTTGACTGCAACTAATGAGTATATTCGATATTATGTTTTAGGCCCAATATTCTGTTTTTCACCTATTCTATCTATTGACCTTTCGAGCAGTAGCCGGCCGGCCCATAGAACTTAGAACCAGATACTCCTCTGATCTAAATTTTTATTCTAGCTGTTTTCAATCCTTGTAAAGATCTTTTTATCAAATCTCGCCATTTGTCTCCGTTCTGTGCAAGCAACTCTATCTCATTGAGGGAGTTGATTCCTGCTGCTCTTTTCACCTATTTGGGGGTGGGGGGAGAAATAATTTGAAAAACCACAACAATTTTTTTAATAGGTCCAAATCTACTGTTGTGTTGTGTACTATAAACTTTTCTCGTGTAGATCGTATTTATAGATGTTTCCTTGCACACCCATTTACCTGATTACACAATAGTGTAATCTTACATCTGCAGCAAGTAGAGTGCCGACCTCAATAACCTCTTGCTTGAGCAGCCACAGCAGCTCGTCGAATAACAGCTCACGTTCGCCACATTGCGACTCTCAAAATCGATTCACTGTGAACGTTAAACAGAGCAAGACATTGGCGTGCTCGCTTACACGACGTCTTTCATAGTAAACGAATTGGACCTGTGCGTTTTGCTCAAGGCTAAATCGTAATATTTTTTATATTATTTTTTATTTATAAAACATGAAGAGATACCCTAGCACCGTGACATTAGGAGAAGAACGTAAATTTACTAATGTTAATTTCTTATTCTGTGTACTAATGTACAAAAGAGAGCTAATTTCCAATATTAGGAAGAAACAATCATTTTTTGGCCATGTAATGAGAAGAGAACACATGGAATATATTGTAACAACTGGAAAAATCGAGGGACGAAGAGATAGAGGGAAGCAAAGCGAAAAAAATAACAGACAGCTTAAGAGAATGGCTTGGCAGAAGGTCAACAACAGAAATGATAAATAGCTGCCAAGATCGAAAGTTGTGGAGATACATGATGACCTACGCCAGTAGGCCCGGTACTTGATGATGATGATGATGATGATGAAACTAATGTACAACCTCGTATTTTATATAGTAATAGTTACTTCACGTGCTACATCCAATGTTTCTCAATCGAGGGCCATATGACCCACGGAGGGCCACAGAATTTTCCGGGAGTGGTTGGGGGGGGGGGGGGTGAACATAGGTTTTCCATGCCATGACACCAAGCTATCCAGTAGTTTCTTTCTTTGTAGTCCGCGATCTCTTTTTCCTTTTATTTTTTTTTTCGGAGTTCCCTTTTTGTGTTGGCCCTTTTGAGAATTTCCTCATTGGTGTTTTTAGCTGTTCACATAACTTTCAACATTCTTCTGAGAAATCCTAGTGTTTCTAACATTACATCAATCCTTCTTTTGCTCTTCTGTTGGCCTCTCTTACTTTTATGTTTTCTAGTGTTTCTTAAATTACATCAATCCATCTTTTGCTCTTCTGTTGGCCCCTCTTACTTTTATGTTTCCTAGTGTTTCTAATATTATATAAATCAATCTTTCTTCAGTGGCCAACCCATAGATCTGGAATTCTCGTAGTGGTTATTGGAGTCTTGTTGTTGTTTTTTCCCTCTGTCTTATCACGTGATCAAAGCATTTTATCTGTTGGTTCTTTATGTTTTTTAATCGCGGGAATTATCCCTAGTTTTTTCTCCCAATTCTTCATTTCTGGTATTTCTCATCATGGGTCTAACATATTTCAACTCGATAGTATTTCATTTTCTTATTGTTCTTGAGTCTAGAGTCCGGGTCTGACATTGACAGCACAACTTTGAGATAAAGATTGTTTTGTGGATTGCCTGTTTAGCCTCTAGTGTACAACAATGCTCATTTATGCCAATTTAAGGGCGAACGAAATATGGACTAGATATGAATATCAAAAAGACTAAAACTATGATCATAAACAAAGAAAATACTCAAAACCCACAAGTGGATATCAAAATTGAAGGAATAGACCTGGAGACAGTTCAGAAATACAACTACCTTGGACATACTATAACCAGTAATGGATAATGTACAACTAAAATAAACAAAAGAATAGGAATGGCAAAAGGTAATTTTAATGTCATGAAGAACATGCTAACATCAAAACAAATAACACCAGGGCTAAAACTAAGAATAGCAAAATGTTATGTCTTCTCAACATTCCTATATGGGGCAGAAACATGGACATTAGACAAGAAAACAGAACAGAGAATTGAAGCCTTTAAAATTTGGATATATAGAAGAATAGGTAGAATTAGATGGAAGGGAAAGAAAACAAACGATGAAGTCTTAAAACAACTAAAAATTAAAAGAGAACTACTAAACACAATTCAAACAAGACAAATGCGATTTGTGGGGCATGTTAAAAGACACAACAACCTACTAAAAGTAATCCTGGAGGAGTAAATACAAGGTAAAAGAGGCAGAGGCAGACCGAGACTAACATGGACGAGCAACATCAAAAGATGGACAAGTCAGCCTATGACAACCTGCATCATCAAAGCAAGAGACAGAGCAGAATGGCGCTCCATGGTAGCCAACCTTCGTTGCGGAGATGGCACTCGATGATGATGATGAAGGGCGAACGACTAACGCATTTATATTCGTCTTATGATTGTCTGTACTCTGGCGGCCACCCCCCCCCCCCCCCAAGCTTTCTCCTGATAACGCAGGACAATTCTTAGCACAGCGAACGAACTCAGTAAACAGTACAACTTGCGGCTGCCCTGCTGCCTTGCAGATATGCTCGGGAGAGTAAAAGGCTAAAGTGAGGGTAACTTGAATGAAGTAAAACAACCCCACTGCCTTGTGGGTGAAACGTTTTAGTCAAAGGCTAGCGGAGCCAACCGTAAACAAACCGATAGAAGGCAATAGAAAACCACAGTCGTAATTTATTTGTACACTCATGAATCGCCACAACAATAGAATTCAAGACAACAACGTTAAGGGGGATTCCGATGGAAAACCCTCGTTCGGTAGGGGACATCATGTGCAACAGGTGATACCCGATCAAGCTACTTTAAGTAAAATAAAGATAAAACAGACTCTAAAGATAGGTACTTGGAATGTGTGAACACTCATGCAGAAGGGTAAACTGGAAAACATCAAACATGAAATGAAATGGATGAGTTTACATTTATTGGGACTTTGCGAAATGAGATACACTGGATCAGGAGAGATATATTCTGATGAACATAAAATAATCTATTCTGAAGGTACTGAACACCAAAGAGGAGTAGGTATCATCTTGGATGCAGAAAGAGCAAGAACAGTGAACTGTTTTTGGGCAATATATGACGGAGTCCTTTTAGTGAAATTGAATTGAAAGTCAATATATATAAACCTCGTACATGTTTATAAACAGCAGTATATACAACAGCAGACAGTCTAGAGGAAACAAATGATACATTTTACGAAGAGTTAAATAAGGCACTTCGTCAATGCAAACCAAACGAAAACACCATAGTTCTAGGGGATCTCAGCACAAAAGTAAGAAAGGAACGAGTTGAGAAAGTAGTTGATTATTATGGCCAAGACGAGAGGAGTAAAAGAGATGACATACTTATTGACCTGGCAAGAACACACAACATGATGATAGGGAACACCTGGTTTAAGCAACAGGCAAGGTGTCTGTGGACATGGAAAAGCCCAGGAGACAGCGCACGTAATTAAAAGCAACAAAACTAGCCTCAGTTAACATCAGGTTACATTTAGATTTACTCAAATCAGACAAGAAGTTGCAAGACAAATATAACATCACAATTCAGAACCGGTACAATGCAATAGAGAAGGTACAAAGCATTGATGAACAGTGGGAAATGAAAAAAGAAACAATGCAGCAAACATCAAAAGAGTTCTACCACCAGTTAGGACAAATTCAAGAAAGAAATGGATGACATATGACATTTTGTGGTTAATGGATACAAAAAGAAGAAATAAAGATAATAAGGATGAGTATAAGAGATTAAATAAAGAAATTGTAGTAAAATGCAATGAAGCAAAAAAAAAGCATGGCTAAAAGAGAGATGCAAAGAGATTGAAATGCAACAAAAAGGAGATGCTAAATCTATATACAAACAAATTGAGGAATTAACAGGAAGAAAAGCGCAATTAAAAAATGGATGTTTAAGATCAACGGCAGGAGAACTATTGATTGAACAAGAAAACATAAGGGAACACTGGACAAAATACATGAAAGATCTTTATAATAATGAACGGACAGAAATAAATATTAAGGATAATAGAGAAGGACCAGAAATACTCAAAGAAGAGGTTGAAGACGCCTTGCACAATATGAAAGTAGGAAAATCTACTTGACCAGATAATATAACTAAAAAATAGATTAAAGCCATGGGTGATTTTGGAATAGAAGTAATAACAAAAATATTGAATGATATCTACAAAAACGAATATATACCAGACGACCTACTAAAATCAATATTCATAATCCTACCAAAGAAATCTTGTGCGATTGAATGCGATGATCATCGCATAACAAGTCTTTTGAGTCACGTGATCAAGATATTACTAAGAATCATCATGCGAATAGTGCGGAAAAAAATCAGTCCAGAAACTAGTGATGAACAGTGTGGTTTTGTTAGAGATAAAGGAACAAGCAATACCATTTATATCATAAGATCTTTAGTAGAAAGAGCCATATAGGTGAAAACAGATCTATAACTTTGTTTCATAGATTGTTATTGGCTATTGGTTATGGAAGGCCCCGGTATCACTGCAAACGAATTAAAATCCATAATTGCTCAACCGCCCGTGCCAGTGGAATCATCCGAATTACTAACTCATCTTCCAAACAAAGAAAAAATTAGCTGTAGCCTCCATCATAGCAGTCTCAGCACACGCCAAAGGACATAAGGTTTCATAGATTATACCAAAGCATTTGACAAAGTAAGCACCAAGAAATAATCGCAATTTTAGAAGGCATAAACGTAGACAACAAAGATCTAAGAATAATAAAGAACATGTACTGGCAACAAACAGCGGCCATAAGAAATGGAAATCAGTTGGGAATGTTTCAACAAATAAAATAGGGTGTTAGGCAAGGTTGTTGGCTGTCACCAGATTTGTTTAATATTTATAGTGAGATTATTTTATGATCCATAAGGAACATGCATGGAATAACAATCGGAGGTCATAATATAAATAATCTAAGGTGTGCTGATGATATAGTCTTAATCATTAAGAGTGAAAATGAGTTGCAAGAAATGTTAGGCATTATAGTGAAAGAACGCGGAAATAAAGGACTCAGCCTTAATAGCAAAAAGATAGAAGTAATAGTAACAACAAAGAAAAAAACATCATCTCAGGGCACAATAAAGACAAGTGGGTTATTATTAAAACTGGCAAATGATTTTAAATATTTGGGAACTTTGTTAACCTCAGACGGAAGCTGTACAACTGAGGTGAGATGCAGAATGGCTCAGGTAAAAACAGCTTTCCAAAAAAAAATGTGGAGGATACTATGCAATCCATTTTTGATAATAGAAAGAAGAAAAAGAGTTTTTAAATGTTATGTAGAGCCAGTCTTAACATATGGACGTGAATCATGGACAATAGGACAACTGACAGGAAAATCACTGGAGTCTGTAGAAATGTGGTTTTACAGAAGAATATTGAGAATACCATGGACAGCTAAGAAGAGTAATGAAAACGTTCTAAAAGAGGCCAAAGCAAAAAGAGAGCTAATGAATTATTAATAAGAAACAATCATCATTTTTTGGCCATGTAATGAGAGGGGAACAGCTGGAATATATTGTAACAACTGGGAAAATTGAGGGACGAAGAGATAGAAGTAAAGAGAAAAGATACCAGACAGCTTAAGAGAATGGCTTGGCAGAAGGTCAACAGTAGTATATCAGGAAGGATTTGATTAGTATTTGACCCGTAAATTAACAAAGATATATAGTAGGCGCGCGGCGCGCCTAATGTACTGTAGGCGCAGGGGGAGTTAACCGTGACCGCTGGTCCCAGTGACCCCGAAAGTGACCTGTTTATGTCTGGTGTATGCTGACTTTGGAGTTCTTTATGTACTTGATCGTTAGTGATAGGTTAGTAGATTATACAACATCAATGAAAAACAATCAATATAAAACAGAAGACAAAGATATATTTTATTCTTTTATTATCTCAATAGGTGTATAACATACATTGATATTATATAACATTACAAAAATATTCAGTACACGAAGTAAATATATAGTACAAGGATAACATTTAGTTATACCTATGTAGTTGGATGTCTGCTTAGCTATGTGGCGTCGATGAATCATAAGGGGTGAAACTGTTAGAGATTCCTGGTTAGGCTAAGCTGGTAGTGTAAAGAGTTAATATCTAGAGGCGTAGTCGAGACGTTATCATCAGCTACCTTTCTTTTTATATAGAAATAGGAAAGAGCATTTCTTGTTTGACTGTAGGAAAATATGGAATTATTTAAGACTTTGAAACCTACATTTTTCCCACCCTTGGCCTTTTGCGTGGCGAGAACCTCTAAAAACATATCTTTATCTAATTTGTTGTGTTGCTTGCTTAGCCCTTTACAACTGATTTTATCGTAATCCCCACTACAATGGTACGTCTTACTACATAAGCTAACAAGAGCTGTCCCTTCGTACTCTAGTTTAAAAAGCCCGGGCGTTCGTTTGGTGTATGCTTTAACACCCTTACAGTTTATACAGTCTGTTTTACTAGTATGTTCATCGCAGCAATGGGTGTATGGAGGTCGCCTAGTGTGTAATAAGGGCTGTATAGGGGTCGGCTAGTATGTCGTGATGGGTGTACGGAGGTCGTCTAGTGTGTCATATTGGGTGTATAGAGGGCGTTTAGTGTGTCATGATGGTTGTATAGGGGTCGTCTAGTGTGTCATGATGGTTGTATAGGGGTCGTCTTGCGTGTCATGATGGTTGTATAGGGGTCGTCTAGTGTGCCGTGATGGGTGTACGGAGGTCGTCTAGTGTGTCATATTGGGTGTATAGAGGGCGTTTAGTGTGTCATGATGGTTGTATAGGGATCGTCTAGTGTGTCATGATGGTTGTATAGGGGTCGTCTAGTGTGCCGTGATGGGTCAATGGAGGTCGGCTAGTATGTCGTGATGGGTGTACGGAGGTCGTCTAGTGTGTCATATTGGGTGTATAGAGGGCGTTTAGTGTGTCATGATGGTTGTATAGGGATCGTCTAGTGTGTCATGATGGTTGTATAGGGGTCGTCTAGTGTGCCGTGATGGGTCAATGGAGGTCGGCTAGTATGTCGTGATGGGTGTACGGAGGTCGTCTAGTGTGTCATATTGGGTGTATAGAGGGCGTTTAGTGTGTCATGTTGGTTGTATAGGGGTCGTCTAGTGTGTCATGATGGTTGTATAGGGGTCGTCTAGTGTGCCATGATGGGTACATGGAGGTCGGCTAGTATGTCGTGATGGGTCAATGGAGGTCGTCTAGTGGGGTATGATGGTTGTATGGAGGTCGTCTAGTGTGTCATATTGGGTGTATAGAGGGCGTTTAGTGTGTCATGATGGTTGTATAGGGGTCGTTTAGTGTATCGTGAGGGGTGTATGGAGGTCGTCTACTGTGTCGTGAGGGGTGTATGGAGGTCATCTGGTGTGGTATGTAGGGTGTATGGAGGTCATCTAGTGTGATATAAGGCTGTATGCCGGGCGTCTAGTGTGACATGAGGGCTGTATACCGGGCGCCTAGTGTGGTATGTGTGGTGTATGGCGGTTGTCTGGTATATCATACTTTAATCAACCAATAAGAAAAATGAAGGAACATTACATTCAACATTACTTATCTTAACTACTTTACATCAATACAGTTGAATAACGTGTTATCGTTAAGTCTTACCATACTTTAAGAGAAAACATTCAAACTTACAGCGTAAAATATAGTCTCAATCATCTACACCGAATATAACCTGTTATCGATAAGCCTTAACATACTTTAAGAGAAAACAAGCCAACTTACGGTGCAAAACTCCGCTAGTGTGAACAGTAACTTTCCTTGAATCAATCAAACTTATAACGCCGTCTAGTTTAAATATAACCTGGTAAGAAATGAATAAATTAGCCAATCAGCGAGTGAGTACGTCAACATCGCTTGATAGCGGGATTAACCAATCAGAAAAGAGTATTAACATAGGAGGCGGGGCGAAGAAATGGCTGACAGGTGGATTAACCAATCAGAAAAGCGCGTTAGCCCAAGCGTAGGTAGTGGCTGTCGGGTCAGCAGTGGGGGAAAAATGCGGGGTGGTGGGTTACTTGAACTCGTTTTGACCCCTGAGGCAATTCCAGAAGAGTTCTATGATCTCATTTTGACCGCTGAAGGCTTTAATACCAATGTTTCCCACTTCAACGAACGACATACATCATTAAAGGTGATTACTTCAGCTCTTAGACTTTGGAGTTCCATATCTTTATCACTTCAACGAATGACAGACAACAGTAAAGATGATCATTTCAGGTAAGAAAACTTAGTTCCAAACCCTAAAATTTTGGTTCATACTCACAAAGTTGAACACAAACTCTACAAATTTAGGCCCAAAGTTGTAATTGTTAGACACGAAAGTCGTAAATGTTATATGCAAAGTCCAAAAGTTTGTCAAAAAGATAACCTAAACTCAAAATAGTTAGACACAAAGCCCAACAATTTATATGCAAAGTCTAAAAAAGTTACTCTAAAAGACAACTAATGTAATACTTAACCCCAAAATTTCGTCACATAACCAAACAGTTGAACACGAACTCTACAAATTTAGTCCCAAAGTCGTAATTGTTAGACACGAAAGTCGTAAATGTTATATGCAAAGTCCAAAAGTTTGTCAAAAAGACAACCCAAACTCAAAATAGTTAGACACAAAACCCAACAATTTATAGGCAAAGTCCAAAAAGTTACGCCAAAAGACAACTAATGTAACACTTAACCCCAAAATTTCGGCTCATATGCACAAAGTTGAACTCGAAAGCCTAAAAATTTAGTCCCAAAGTCGTAATTGTTAGACACGAAAGTCGTAAATGTTATATTCAAATCCAAAAGTTTGTTAAAAAGACAACCCAAACTCAAAATAGTTAGACACAAAACCCAACAATTTATAGGCAAAGTCCAAAAAGTTACTCCAAAAGACAACTAATGTAACACTTAACCCCAAAATTTCGTCTCATAACCAAACAGTTGAACTCAAAACCATAAAAATTTAGTCCCAAAGTGATACTAGTTCGACACAAAAGTCGTAAATATTATATACAAAGTCTAAAAGTTTGTCAAAAAGACAACCCAAACTCAGAATAGTTAGACACAAAACCCTACAATTTATAGGCAAAGTCCAAAAAGTTACTCCAAAAGACAACTAATGTAACACTTAACCCCAAAATTTCGTCTCATAACCAAACAGTTGAACTCAAAACCCTAAAAATTTAGTCCCAAAGTGATACTAGTTCGACACAAAAGTCGTAAATGTTATATACAAAGGCCAAAACTTTGTCAAAAAGACAACCCAAACTCAGAATAGTTAGACACGAAAGTCATAAATGTTATATGCAAAGTCCAAAATTTTATCAAAAAGACAACCCAAACTCAGAATATTTAGACACAAAAGACCAAATAGTTACATTCAAAGTCCAAAAGTTTGTCAAAAAGACAACCCAAACTCAAAAGTTTGTCAAAAAGACAACCCAAACTCAAAATAGTTAGACATGAAAGGTCAAAAAGGTATACTCAAAGTCCAAAATGTTACTTCAAAAGACAACTAATATAACAACAAGCCCCAAAACTTCGTCTCATAACCAAAAAGTTGAACTCAAAACCCTAAAAAGTGTCCACTTATCAACCAAAGTCTTTAATACAGCTGAGAAAACCCTAATAAATTATTACAATTTACTAAAAAGGTTGCCCTTGATGATAGTTGCGACTGTGTCTAAATCATTATTGAAAATATTCATAGAACTCTAGTAAAAACCAAACACACTAAAACACCACATTGAAAGAATGAACTTAAAGTTCACGCCCCTGTCACAACTCTGCTAAGAAAAGTACTGCAAAGCATGAAAGTTATGTCCCCTGCTATAACTCTACTAAACGAAAGTATTACCAAACACGTAGGTTACACTCCTACCATAACCCACTAAGAAAAACAAGATTTTGCTTAAAATACCACATTTATGATTGTTACGCCCCTTGTCCCTTTATGAGGGGACGCCCATGAAACTGTTAGAAATAGTAAATTTAACCTAGTGGCATACCCCAGATGTTATATTAGACACCCCCATAGCAAAAATTTACTTAAAACTCACTTTTATGGTGGTTACCCCCATACCCATTTTTGGCGGTTACGCCCATGAAACTGTTAAAAATAGTCAATTTAACATCTAGACATACCCCAAACTTTATATTAAACATCCCCATATCAAGAATTTACATAAAAACAACTTTTGAAATTACTACCCCTGTACCCATTTTTGGCGGTTACGCCCATGAAACTGTTAAAAATTGTCAATTTAACATCTAGACATACTCCAAACTTTACATTAGACATCCCCATAGAGAAAATTTGCTTAAAAACAACTTTTGAAATTACTACCCCTGTACCCATTTTTGGCGGTTACGCCCATGAAACTGTTAAAAATAGTAAATTTAACATATAGACATACCCCAAACTTCATTTTAGTCATCCCCGTATCAAGAATTTACATAAAAACAACTTTTGAAATTACTACCCCTGTACCCATTTTTGGCGGTAACGCCCATGAAACTGTTAAAAATTGTCAATTTAACATCTAGACATATCCCAAACTTCATTTTAGTCATCCACATAGCAAGAATTTCCATAAAAACAACTTTTGAAATTACTACCCCTGTACCCATTTTTGGTGGTTACGCCCATGAAACTGTTAAAAATAGTCAATATAACATCTAGACATACCCCAAACTTCATTTTAGTCATCCCTGTATCAAGAATTTACATAAAAACAACTTTTGAAATTACTACCCCTGTACCCATTTTTGGCGGTTACGCCCATGAAATCGATAAAAAATTGAAATTTAACCTATTGGTATACCTCAAACATAATATTTGACACGCCCATGTATCAAATTTACCTGAAAAATCAATCAAAAATTAGTAGTATATATCTAGTGATTGGCCGGGTAGACTCTCATATAAGGAAAAAACGGTAGACTCTCATATAAGGAAAAACGGTAGACTCTCATATAAGGAAAAACCGCACCAAAAAATGTGTGGCCATGTACGGGTAGACTAATTATATAAGGATTTATGAGCGGCTGGCCGCTCTTTCCACGGTCCAATCACTAGATATATACTACTAATTTTTGATTGATTTTTCAGGTAAATTTGATACATGGGCGTGTCAAATATTATGTTTGAGGTATACCAATAGGTTAAATTTCAATTTTTTATCGATTTCATGGGCGTAACCGCCAAAAATGGGTACAGGGGTAGTAATTTCAAAAGTTGTTTTTATGTAAATTCTTGATACAGGGATGACTAAAATGAAGTTTGGGGTATGTCTAGATGTTATATTGACTATTTTTAACAGTTTCATGGGCGTAACCACCAAAAATGGGTACAGGGGTAGTAATTTCAAAAGTTGTTTTTATGGAAATTCTTGCTATGTGGATGACTAAAATGAAGTTTGGGATATGTCTAGATGTTAAATTGACTATTTTTAACAGTTTCATGGGCGTTACCGCCAAAAATGGGTACAGGGGTAGTAATTTCAAAAGTTGTTTTTATGTAAATTCTTGATACGGGGATGACTAAAATGAAGTTTGGGGTATGTCTATATGTTAAATTTACTATTTTTAACAGTTTCATGGGCGTAACCGCCAAAAATGGGTACAGGGGTAGTAATTTCAAAAGTTGTTTTTAAGCAAATTTTTGCTATGGGGATGTCTAATGTAAAGTTTGGAGTATGTCTAGATGTTAAATTGACAATTTTTAACAGTTTCATGGGCGTAACCGCCAAAAATGGGTACAGGGGTAGTAATTTCAAAAGTTGTTTTTATGTAAATTCTTGATATGGGGATGTTTAATATAAAGTTTGGGGTATGTCTAGATGTTAAATTGACTATTTTTAACAGTTTCATGGGCGTAACCGCCAAAAATGGGTATGGGGGTAACCACCATAAAAGTGAGTTTTAAGTAAATTTTTGCTATGGGGGTGTCTAATATAACATCTGGGGTATGCCACTAGGTTAAATTTACTATTTCTAACAGTTTCATGGGCGTCCCCTCATAAAGGGACAAGGGGCGTAACAATCATAAATGTGGTATTTTAAGCAAAATCTTGTTTTTCTTAGTGGGTTATGGTAGGAGTGTAACCTACGTGTTTGGTAATACTTTCGTTTAGTAGAGTTATAGCAGGGGACATAACTTTCATGCTTTGCAGTACTTTTCTTAGCAGAGTTGTGACAGGGGCGTGAACTTTAAGTTCATTCTTTCAATGTGGTGTTTTAGTGTGTTTGGTTTTTACTAGAGTTCTATGAATATTTTCAATAATGATTTAGACACAGTCGCAACTATCATCAAGGGCAACCTTTTTAGTAAATTGTAATAATTTATTAGGGTTTTCTCAGCTGTATTAAAGACTTTGGTTGATAAGTGGACACTTTTTAGGGTTTTGAGTTCAACTTTTTGGTTATGAGACGAAGTTTTGGGGCTTGTTGTTATATTAGTTGTCTTTTGAAGTAACATTTTGGACTTTGAGTATACCTTTTTGACCTTTCATGTCTAACTATTTTGAGTTTGGGTTGTCTTTTTGACAAACTTTTGAGTTTGGGTTGTCTTTTTGACAAACTTTTGGACTTTGAATGTAACTATTTGGTCTTTTGTGTCTAAATATTCTGAGTTTGGGTTGTCTTTTTGATAAAATTTTGGACTTTGCATATAACATTTATGACTTTCGTGTCTAACTATTCTGAGTTTGGGTTGTCTTTTTGACAAAGTTTTGGCCTTTGTATATAACATTTACGACTTTTGTGTCGAACTAGTATCACTTTGGGACTAAATTTTTAGGGTTTTGAGTTCAACTGTTTGGTTATGAGACGAAATTTTGGGGTTAAGTGTTACATTAGTTGTCTTTTGGAGTAACTTTTTGGACTTTGCCTATAAATTGTTGGGTTTTGTGTCTAACTATTCTGAGTTTGGGTTGTCTTTTTGACAAACTTTTAGACTTTGTATATAATATTTACGACTTTTGTGTCGAACTAGTATCACTTTGGGACTAAATTTTTATGGTTTTGAGTTCAACTGTTTGGTTATGAGACGAAATTTTGGGGTTAAGTGTTACATTAGTTGTCTTTTGGAGTAACTTTTTGGACTTTGCCTATAAATTGTTGGGTTTTGTGTCTAACTATTTTGAGTTTGGGTTGTCTTTTTAACAAACTTTTGGATTTGAATATAACATTTACGACTTTCGTGTCTAACAATTACGACTTTGGGACTAAATTTTTAGGCTTTCGAGTTCAACTTTGTGCATATGAGCCGAAATTTTGGGGTTAAGTGTTACATTAGTTGTCTTTTGGCGTAACTTTTTGGACTTTGCCTATAAATTGTTGGGTTTTGTGTCTAACTATTTTGAGTTTGGGTTGTCTTTTTGACAAACTTTTGGACTTTGCATATAACATTTACGACTTTCGTGTCTAACAATTACGACTTTGGGACTAAATTTTTAGAGTTCGTGTTCAACTGTTTGGTTATGTGACGAAATTTTGGGGTTAAGTATTACATTAGTTGTCTTTTAGAGTAACTTTTTTAGACTTTGCATATAAATTGTTGGGCTTTGTGTCTAACTATTTTGAGTTTAGGTTATCTTTTTGACAAACTTTTGGACTTTGCATATAACATTTACGACTTTCGTGTCTAACAATTACAACTTTGGGCCTAAATTTGTAGAGTTTGTGTTCAACTTTGTGAGTATGAACCAAAATTTTAGGGTTTGGAACTAAGTTTTCTTACCTGAAATGATCATCTTTACTGTTGTCTGTCATTCGTTGAAGTGATAAAGATATGGAACTCCAAAGTCTAAGAGCTGAAGTAATCACCTTTAATGATGTATGTCGTTCGTTGAAGTGGGAAACATTGGTATTAAAGCCTTCAGCGGTCAAAATGAGATCATAGAACTCTTCTGGAATTGCCTCAGGGGTCAAAACGAGTTCAAGTAACCCACCACCCCGCATTTTTCCCCCACTGCTGACCCGACAGCCACTACCTACGCTTGGGCTAACGCGCTTTTCTGATTGGTTAATCCACCTGTCAGCCATTTCTTCGCCCCGCCTCCTATGTTAATACTCTTTTCTGATTGGTTAATCCCGCTATCAAGCGATGTTGACGTACTCACTCGCTGATTGGCTAATTTATTCATTTCTTACCAGGTTATATTTAAACTAGACGGCGTTATAAGTTTGATTGATTCAAGGAAAGTTACTGTTCACACTAGCGGAGTTTTGCACCGTAAGTTGGCTTGTTTTCTCTTAAAGTATGTTAAGGCTTATCGATAACAGGTTATATTCGGTGTAGATGATTGAGACTATATTTTACGCTGTAAGTTTGAATGTTTTCTCTTAAAGTATGGTAAGACTTAACGATAACACGTTATTCAACTGTATTGATGTAAAGTAGTTAAGATAAGTAATGTTGAATGTAATGTTCCTTCATTTTTCTTATTGGTTGATTAAAGTATGATATACCAGACAACCGCCATACACCACACATACCACACTAGGCGCCCGGTATACAGCCCTCATGTCACACTAGACGCCCGGCATACAGCCTTATATCACACTAGATGACCTCCATACACCCTACATACCACACCAGATGACCTCCATACACCCCTCACGACACAGTAGACGACCTCCATACACCCCTCACGATACACTAAACGACCCCTATACAACCATCATGACACACTAAACGCCCTCTATACACCCAATATGACACACTAGACGACCTCCATACAACCATCATACCCCACTAGACGACCTCCATTGACCCATCACGACATACTAGCCGACCTCCATGTACCCATCATGGCACACTAGACGACCCCTATACAACCATCATGACACACTAGACGACCCCTATACAACCAACATGACACACTAAACGCCCTCTATACACCCAATATGACACACTAGACGACCTCCGTACACCCATCACGACATACTAGCCGACCTCCATTGACCCATCACGGCACACTAGACGACCCCTATACAACCATCATGACACACTAGACGATCCCTATACAACCATCATGACACACTAAACGCCCTCTATACACCCAATATGACACACTAGACGACCTCCGTACACCCATCACGACATACTAGCCGACCTCCATTGACCCATCACGGCACACTAGACGACCCCTATACAACCATCATGACACACTAGACGATCCCTATACAACCATCATGACACACTAAACGCCCTCTATACACCCAATATGACACACTAGACGACCTCCGTACACCCATCACGGCACACTAGACGACCCCTATACAACCATCATGACACGCAAGACGACCCCTATACAACCATCATGACACACTAGACGACCCCTATACAACCATCATGACACACTAAACGCCCTCTATACACCCAATATGACACACTAGACGACCTCCGTACACCCATCACGACATACTAGCCGACCCCTATACAGCCCTTATTACACACTAGGCGACCTCCATACACCCATTGCTGCGATGAACATACTAGTAAAACAGACTGTATAAACTGTAAGGGTGTTAAAGCATACACCAAACGAACGCCCGGGCTTTTTAAACTAGAGTACGAAGGGACAGCTCTTGTTAGCTTATGTAGTAAGACGTACCATTGTAGTGGGGATTACGATAAAATCAGTTGTAAAGGGCTAAGCAAGCAACACAACAAATTAGATAAAGATATGTTTTTAGAGGTTCTCGCCACGCAAAAGGCCAAGGGTGGGAAAAATGTAGGTTTCAAAGTCTTAAATAATTCCATATTTTCCTACAGTCAAACAAGAAATGCTCTTTCCTATTTCTATATAAAAAGAAAGGTAGCTGATGATAACGTCTCGACTACGCCTCTAGATATTTAACTCTTTACACTACCAGCTTAGCCTAACCAGGAATCTCTAACAGTTTCACCCCTTATGATTCATCGACGCCACATAGCTAAGCAGACATCCAACTACATAGGTATAACTAAATGTTATCCTTGTACTATATATTTACTTCGTGTACTGAATATTTTTGTAATGTTATATAATATCAATGTATGTTATACACCTATTGAGATAATAAAAGAATAAAATATATCTTTGTCTTCTGTTTTATATTGATTGTTTTTCATTGATGTTGTATAATCTACTAACCTATCACTAACGATCAAGTACATAAAGAACTCCAAAGTCAGCATACACCAGACATAAACAGGTCACTTCCGGGGTCACTGGGACCAGCGGTCACGGTTAACTCCCCCTGCGCCTACAGTACATTAGGCGCGCCGCGCGCCTACTATATATCTTTGTTAATTTACGGGTCAAATACTAATCAAATCCTTCCTGATATACTACTGTCAACAACAGAACTGAAAAATAACTGTCGTGATCGAAAGTTGTGGAGAGACATGATCACCTACGCCAGCAGGCCCAGTACTTGATAATGATGATGATGAATTTCAGAAAATGGGTTAATTGCTGTGAAAGTTCGTATGAATTTTACTTTTTTTCACATAAAAAAAATGTAATCTACCCAGGCAGCGGTATACTGCTTACTTTTTCAATGTTCACCTCGTTGAGTAGTGAGTTCGTCGAGTCGTGAGTTCGTTGAGTAGTGAGTTCGTTGAGTAGTGAGTTCGTTGAGTAGTGAGTTCGTTGAGTAGTGAATTGACGCGATAGCGCAGTGGTTAGTGAACTGGACTACAAAGGACAAGGGGTAGCGTTCGATCTCAACCGACGGCTCCGGGTTCACCCAGCCTTAAATGGGTACCGGATGTTTTTCTGGGAAAGTTAAGCCACACGGGCGTAATACCGACCACATTACCCCAAAAATCATGTGCCGAAGGTCTGTAAAATATAGGGTCACTAACACCATATTTCCCTATACGCCACTTGGCGTGACGGGGGTACTTTACTTTTACTTTAATAGTTCAATTACGTGAGCAAACGCAAAATAAATAGGACATCTAGGTACTGGTTCCTCAAAATATCTTGTAATTGTTATGGATGTCTTTGAACACCGATTCAAAGCAACAGCTGTTCAAGAAGTAAGAGTCATTTTGAGTATCCGAAGGATGTAACTACTGAGGGAATACATAAGGGGTGTGTATAACCAGTCAACTAAAAATGAGTACCAGAGATTTTTTGGGAAGTAAAGCGACATGGCGTGAAACTGACATCACCCAAAAATGTGCCTTGGTCATAGAAAAATATGGTCACTAACATTATATTCTCCATAAGCCTAGCAAGGCGTGGAGGGAACCTTTACTTTTTAAATTTATAACTAGTGACCCACAGGCCTTATCAGCAAGCATATATTGTGTTCTCTTTTAGAAAGATTGAGCTTTGATAAGTGCGGTTGACATGAGAGTACAAAAAGCAAATGCTGTCACATACCAGTTTTCACCATTGTTAAGACATCCAAACATTTCTATAGCAGCTAAACAACAAATGATAAACAGCATTTTCATACCAACTTTGTGCTATGGAAGTTATACATGGACAATTTCTAAATCACATTTAAGAAAGATCAATACATGTGGGATGCGATGCTTAAGAAAAGTAACAAACAACACAAGAAGAGAAAGAATGCCAAATGAAACCATAAGAAAAATCGTAGGAATAAAACCCTGCCAAGAATATATAGAACAACAACAATTTAAATGGATGGGCCACCTGGTCACAATGAATCCTTACCAATCACCATCAAGGGCGTTCTTCTCGAGAATGCATGGGAAAAAGACCAAGAGGGAGACCTAGAAGAAGATGGATAATTGCAGTGATAGAGACATGTAACAACAAAGCAAAATCACTAATTCAGACAGTTCGAGCAGCTCAAGAACGACAAATGATATAACCACGACACCTTTTCGGTATCAGTGAAAGAGACAAGAAGAAGTTCGGTTAGATCAATGACTGTAATCTGTAACCAGTCTCAAATAAATCTTATGCCGCGAGACTATCACAATTTATCTCTTCTGCACTTACTATTACACTGTTATTACTCTTCATGTTTCTAATACAAATATCAACAAAATTATGCTGTCATTAAAATAAAATGCTCGATAAAATAACGAATAATGAAACGTTTCAGCTTTGTGGATAAGACTAAACAAACCAACGTTTCGTCCTTAAAGAAAGGGTCTTCGACGAAGGACAAATACAAGCAAGCCTAGACGAACCAATATTTGGACTCAAACACAATTTAACAAGCGATTTAAAAGTGTTGTTTTTTTTTTTGTTTTTTTGCGTGCGCCAGCTTTTACCTCTGAAGAAGTTCCTAGGGACTAGGAACTGAATTGTGCGTGTTAATCCATTTTTCCCTGGCAGCCGAGTGCACAGGGGTCCCTCGCCGCACAGGCAGATAACTCCGTATCTCCGTCTTCGGAGGAACTCATATTTTTTTCCGTCCATGAGTAATTAACGTTTCAAGCCGGCCCTCGCTGATGAGACCAGTAGTGGTTGTCGCAGAGAGAAATCATAAATAAAAATCTCAACTAGCGCAGCCGGGATTTGAACCCACAACCTCTCTGTTTCGAGGCCGCCGTCTTGCCTCGAGACCAACCAGTCCCCCAACAATCCAATATCAATGAAGATCTCATTATCATTATACTACTGCATGCTGCCAATCCAGTTTCCCGTGAACTTCTCCAATACCCTATTAGTCATCATTGTATATATTTAGCATCACCTACTCGAAAGGACTGTGAGCACCTAGAAGTCTGTCGAGAGTGAAGAAAGATCCGTTACAGTTTTCAGTAATTCAACCATTTTATAGAAGTGTCAGCAGCTTCCATTGTCCACTTATTTTAAACCTAACCGTTGTGCTGTTGTTGTGAGGTTTATTATTCTGGCTCCTTTCTCTCGATCTCTTTGGCCCAACAAAACTGATACTCATAGGCCAAGGGTAGCCAAAACATCTGCACAGTGTTTTATACGACACGGCCGTGGTTGCTCATAAATCGAACGCAAGCAGAAACACAGAACACGACAGTGAAGCGCTCACGCCAGCTGTTGCTGGAAATAGGTAGGTCGCCAATAAAGTACAACACACCTACAACAACCAGCAAGGGACACGACGACGAAGTAGCACAGTTAGCAGGCAGCCGTTAACTCTTGTACAGCCTTAGGGAATTGGCAGATCCAGGTGAAATATGACACAGTACTACATTGCTAGAGGTAAGTACATACTTCGTTCACTAGCTAATCTCAATAATGTGCTTGATCTCAAGTCCTACCAGTGAAAGTTGAAGACCTTAACCATCAGATCTATACATTTCCTTCTTTGCGGCGTTCACCTGACGACTGCCCGCTTTCTTAGTAATTGGCAGCCTTTTAAAGGACTTTAAGTGGACTTAAATGTTATGTAGAGCCAGTCTTAGCATATGGATGTGAATCATGGACAATAGGACAACAGACAAGAAAATCATTGGAGTCTGTAGACATGTGGTTTTACAGAAGAATGTTGAGAATACTATGGACAGCTAAGAAGAGTAATGAAAACGTTCTGAAAGAGGCCAAAAAGAGCTAATTTCCAATATTAGGAAGAAACAATCATCATTTTTTGGCCATGTAATGAGAAGAGAACAGCTTGAATATATTGTAACAACTGGGAAAATTGAGGGACGAAGTGATAGAGGGAAGCAAAGATAAAAGATACCAGGCAGCCTAAGAGAATGGCTTGGCAGAAGGTCAACAACAGAAATTATAAATAACTGTCGAAAGTTGTGGAGAGACATGATCACCTACGTCAGCAGGCCCGGTACTTGATGATGATGAAGTGGGCATAGATGCATTGTGTTGTGGTGTACAGTAAGCTGTAGTGTTTTCTCCTATCTGTACAACACATCTGACTAGAGCACAACATATTAGAATACCGGGGTACCTTTGTCCTTGATCCCTTATCGCTTGGCCAGTTTGATTAGCTTCTGTTCCCAGATGAACGGTATGAAAGTAAAAAAAGGGTCTTGATGAACTGTTGTTGCCATTGATCTTGGCGCAAGCAGTCAGCTTTGGGTTACAGATCATATAAAACGATCGTGATGTAGAGGTGTCTTCACCTTTAGACCTGCACTAAAGACTGCATTTAATCTTGCTCTGGTCTCTAAAAGTTGCTTCGATACTGTGTACATTTGCAGAAAATGTATCGTTGGTGCAAAAATAGTTTTTTTCAAAGTCTGAATTCTTAGAAAGCTGTAGTAGGCAGTGGGTAATGAACAGTCCAACTGCAAACAAGAGCTTCAGTAGAGCAGTGATTAGTGGATCAGTCACAACAGTCCAACTGAGAACAAGAGCTTCAGCAATATAGTGATTAGTGGATAAGTTATAACAGTCAAACTTAGAACGAGAGCTGCAATAGATCAGAGCTTCAGTAGAGCCGCGATTAGTGATAAGTCACACTGAGAACAATAGAATGAGAAATCACATGTTCACCAAATTCAAAATAGGTACAACCAGCCTATGCCACTGTACACTGGACAACATGACTACAAAACATGTTCTACAGGATTGCCCCCAGTACACAGACCTGAGAAAAGCTATGTGGTCCATACCAACCTCCCTGGAATATAAACTATATTGGGCAATCGAATCACTTAAACCACAGCTGACTTCATGAGAGAGTCTGGAATCCTACTCTGATTGAGTCTTGATCGCAGAGAGAGAGAGAGAGAGAGAGAGAGAGAGAGAGAGAGAGACTGAGAACAAATGCTGCAGCGATAAACTATTCAGATCAACAGCTTCTAGTTTTATTCAGCCTTAAATGAAACCATCTTTTCTGTAAGAGAAAGTCTGCCATGGCGTAATGCTTCCCATATTATCCAAATGTGCGGACTATCAACAATTATGGGCACTGGTATTATTTTCTCTATATGCTACTTGATGTAATGGGAGTTCTTTTTTCCTATTTTTAAATTTCTAGAACATGAGCTACACCATAGATAATTTTGTCCAAATTTTTGGAAGTCACAAACTGGTTTTTTTTTTTTTTTTTTTTTTTTTTTTTTTTTTTTTTAAGTGTTAGTATGACGTCATATGTATGATATATTCACAAAAACTCACAGTGTTGGAGATGCTACATAAAATTATAGCAGTAATCAATGAAAGCCTAGAAGCCTGACAGCAACAGAGCTGAAGTTGCCAACGAATCATAGCTGATGGCTTACTCCAGGATGGTGAACCACAACCATCCAGACCCTACTCCATCCCTTCGTGGTTCCTCCATTAACAGACTAATCAGTCTAACCTGGCCAAGTTATTAGTTATCGAGACGAAAGGCAACGCGGTGCTCAAATATGCCGTGCTGAAGTCGGATGTGTTGGGTCGCAAGGCAGAAATATCAGAGTTCTACTGCAAACCACAACACAACTCATGCACGCCCACTTGTCCTTTTAAATGTGGATGATAAAGATGTGTATTACTTTAACCATCAGGTGAGCACAAACAAGCAAGCAAGCAATAATAATCAATATTGGAAGGTGAATGGACCAATGCTTTCTGTCTTGCCTTCTCAAACGTTCCTAGTCAGTGTATATCAAGTTATATATTTAGTTTATTAGATCTGTTGCCAAATCCCTTATTTGAAGGGATTTGACAACATTTTTTGTGGAGTTGCAGTAAATCCTTGCTAACGCTCTCCCATAGCCAACAAAGCAAAATGACTGCATGACGCCTTGTTATTATAGAGACTAGCGTAGTCGCTTAAACGTCTCGGTTTTGTTATTTGTTTTCAATGTCTGCAAAAATACAGCTGCCATCAAAAGAGAGTCTGGAGTCCTAGTCTGAATGAGCAATGATCGTAGAAGAAGAAGAAGAATGTATGTTTTCGAGGAAAATGGAGGGATGAAGTGATTCTGCACTCTCCTTTCGATGTCAGTCGTCTGGAACTGTCGTCTGTGCCGTCGCTAGTTTAAAAAAAGTAAAGAGCCACCGTCACGCCAAGTGGCGTATAGGGAATATGGGGTTAGTGACCATCAATTTTACAGATTTTTGCACATGATTTTTGGGGTAATGTGGTCGGTATTACGCCCGTGCCGCTTTACTTTTCTAGAAAAAAATCCGGTACCCATTAAAGGCTGAGTGAACCCGGAAGCCGTCGGTAGGGCTCGAACCCTACCTCTTGTCCTTTGTAGTCCAGTTCACTAACCACTTGGCTATCGTGGCACCCCTGTGCTGCCATTAGGGCTGCTGGGAAATCGACCTTGTCAACAGAATTTGCCAACGCATTTTTGGCGGGATGTTGTGACACAAGTGAGAGAATATTGGGGATTCCCGACTGCAGTGAAACTGACTCCATGAACAGAGTCCAACATAATAGTGAGAGTTAAGTAGAGAGGGACTGACTCTATGAACAGAGCCGAACATAATAGTGAGAGTTAAGTAGAGAGGGACTGACTCTATGAACAGTCGAACATAATAGTGAGAGTTAAGTAGAGAGGGACTGACTCCATGAACAACGCCGAACATAATAGTGAGAGTTAAGTAGAGAGTGACTGACTCCATGAACAGATCCGAACATAATAGTGAGAGTTAAGTAGAGAGGAACTGACTCCATGAACAGAGTCGAACATAATAGTGAGAATTAAGTAGAGAGGGACTGACTCCATGAACAGATCCGAACATAATAGTGAGAGTTAAGTAGAGAGGGACTGACTCCATGAACAGAGTCGAACATAATAGTGAGAATTAAGTAGAGAGGGACTGACTCCATGAACAGAGCCGAACATAATAGTGAGAGTTAAGTAGAGAGGGACTGACTCCATGAACAGATCCGAACATAATAGTGAGAGTTAAGTAGAGAGGGACTGACTCCATGAACAGAGCCGAACATAATAGTGAGAGTTAAGTAGAGAGTGACTGACTCCATGAACAGAGCCGAACATAATAGTGAGAGTTAAGTAGAGAGGGACTGACTCCATGAACAGATCCGAACATAATAGTGAGAGTTAAGTAGAGAGGGACTGACTCTATGAACAGTCGAACATAATAGTGAGAGTTAAGTAGAGAGTGACTGACTCCATGAACAGATCCGAACATAATAGTGAGAGTTAAGTAGAGAGGGACTGACTCCATGAACAGAGCCGAACATAATAGTGAGAATTAAGTAGAAAGGGGTAAAAGAAAAACAGGAAAGATACATGGACTACAACTTTATGATGCAGGAAATGTCTTTTTTTTTTAATTTTTTTTTTTAGTTCATACTAAAAATATAAAATGAGCCACCGCAGTCGGGGCAGTTCCCATATCAGCACTGTCGCTCACTCCATCAGTTATTGAAGTGATCTTGTAGTAATTGTTCCTGTCCCGCATTGGTTGAATGGTCCCGCATTGGTTGAATGGTCCCGCATTGGTTGAATGGTCCCGCATTGGTTGAATGGTCCCGCATTGCTTGAATGTGATGCGTCTTTCACAGTGAAGCTGCAACGATACATTTTTAAAATCCATTTATCAATTTCGTTGTAACTTATAAAAATCGAAAGAAAAAGAGATCGAATAAATTCTAGAGAATGGACACAAGATAACTTAAAAGTTCGATATAGTAGTTAGTTAAATTTAGAGATAGAAAGTTGTGGAGAGACATAATCAACGCAGACAAAATAGTTGATTATGATGTCCTTTTGTGTGAAGACTTTAACAATGTTAGTACTATCTATGTTCCAGGAAAGATGACCAGGCCTGGAGATAGTGAACTGTTCCATAATGAGTATGTCATGAGCGATACCTTTTCTTCCTCTTTCCTTCCTCAATTGCTTTTCACCTTCAAGGGGAGATATAATTTGCTGTCTTTTGCTCTTCTGTTTGCCTCTGCTGCTGTTATGTTTCCTATTGTTTCTAATATTCCGCAAATCCATCTTTTTCGTGGTCGATCCTTGGGTCTGGTGTTCTCTCAACGCTTAATGATGGCACGTATGTTGCGTTTTGATCTTTATACGTTATCACGTGGCCAAAGTATTTTATCTGCTATTTCTTTATATATTCTAAGGCGGATGCTATTCCTAGTTTTTTTCTTAGTTCCTCATTTCTCATCTTATCTCTCAGGCCGTTTCATGCCATTCGTCTAATACATTTCATCTTGGTGGTGTTTATTTTTTCTTAATGTTCTTTTTTTCCAGGGTCCAGATCTGGCCTTGGTAGCAGAACGTGGGGATGAAGATTGTATTGTAGAGTCCCAGTTTGCCTCTAGAGTTATTTCCTTGTTGTACAATAATGGTGATAGCTGTCCAATAATTTGACAAGATTTGTTGCATCTTGAGTCTATATCTGCTGTTTGTCACTAGACTTCCTATATATTTAAATTTATCTGCTTGTTTTAGTTGTCTGTTGTCTATAGTTATATTGATGTTCTGTTTCTCTTCTGCGATATTCATGACTTTTGTTTTGTTAATGTTAATTTTCATGTTGTATTTTGTGCATGTGCTGTTGAGTCTATTTAATGTGTTCTTGTAGGTTTTTTTTTTTTTTTTTTTTAGATTTGTCCATGAATTAGTGTCTGATCGTCTGCAAACAGAAGCTCGTTAATCTCCTCTGTCTCCAATTTCTGGCTATTTTACATACGCAGCCCATGTATGTAATGAATAAGAGTGGAGATAGTACGCTCCCCTTTTTTACTCATGATCTAACTTCGAAATAGTCTGTGTAGCCTGTTGTTGTTCTGACTGTGCAGTTGCTCTTGATGCAGAAACTTTTAATTAGGTTGTGGTCAGATGATGGCTTACACCGTATGCATGAGCAACAAATGCCAATATATATTATAATTAATAATAAAAAATAATAGTCAGCTCGGATATGCTAGAATATCGAACTGGTCTAGAAAGTTTAACGGGAAGATTCTGTGAACTTCTTCGAGATGTTCAACAGAATACTGGCATTCCAGTGTCTTCCCATGTAAATTCCTCCGACTACAACGGCAAAAACGACATCCGTAGCAATGGTATTGTCCTTTGCCACTCTGGCGACCGCAGCCGGTTTGCTTTAAAAATCGCCTTATGGTCCAATTGGGTTCGCTGACCCCACGAGGCATGAATGTATCTCACTCGAACACATAGTTTCCCGTTAGTTGTTCCTTCCCTATTGCATAGTCTTCTCTGCTGCCCATTTGTGGGCACATTAGTATATCCACTATGCTATGCTTTTCACAGCTCTCCTCCACTAGATCCCACTGCAATACTTCGGTGGTCTCCTATACTTCTTTTGTCTGTGTTGCGTACCTGTCACGTGTTTTTAGTGTACCCACTCTCAGACATCTTTTTCCTTCTTTCGAGTACCTCTTATTCTTCTGTTCTATTTTTTCTTCTTTGTGTTTGCACACTGACATCGGTGTGTACTCTTCTGGTTATATGGGCGTTAAGCGCACATTTCTACATGCATATGGTTGTCCCTGCACGGGTCGTATTTGCATTTGTGTGCTCAAATGTATGGGTGTAGGTATATATATATATATATATATATATATATATATATATATATATATATATATTTGTATATTTAACATTGTATATTTATATATTTAATATATATAAATGTGTGTGTGTGTGTTATAGACATTGTCGGTGGCGTTGTAGTCGAGGAAACTTAGAGAGTGTTCCCCCCACTCACAACCCTTTACACGTTGTTGACCCTCCCACCAGCAGGGTATTTACAGTGCGACCCGCGAATCCTTCTTTCTCCTTCTGACCACGGTCCACGACACAGGGAAGACATTTTTCATTTCTTAAACCAGTGGACCTCATTGCACCGCTAATGAGTCGTAATGCATTATTTTGTATCTTGTCCAGTGACATGTTAGTTGTTTTGTTTGGTTGTTTCATTTCTAGTTAGCTATGTAGGATTAGTTTTATTCACATACATGTATGTGTGTTATTACTAGAAGGTTCGACCTTTTAGCGCTTAGCAGAATGACCACGTGATTTTTTTTTTACCCCACTGCACTGAGCATGCGCAGTTCGAACACTAAACATTTTTTTTTTAAAATGAGGATCGTTCGTTCGTTCGTTTTCGTCAGCTTTGACCTCTGACGAAGTCCCACCCACTCAATTTTGTGGGACTGAATTTTGCGTGTAAAGTCTGTTTTATCCCATTACAGGATGCCCCTCGCCATGCAGGCAGATTTACTCCGACTTCAGAGGTACTAATTTTTAGGGAATTAGTAAAACCCAGGTGTCCTCGCCAGGGTACGAACCCCGGCTGTTGCCGTGGTAAGCCAACCGCCTATCGATTGCGCTAACCGGACACCCTCAAAATGAGGATCAAAATTCTCTCGAACATAACTTTCAAACCCTGGAACATTTGTAGCTAGAGTCGTTGGAAGCACGATCTCTCCTTCTCCCCCCCCCATGTATGCATATATATATATATATATATATATATATATATATAGTGTAATGTAAATTTTAAAACAGGTAGTAAGTATAATGGTTAAGTAGCATGAGTTCTGACTGAAAAAAAGTATCAACAGCAGCATAACAAGAGCATAAAAATTAGTAAAATTTATTGTTGCAGCGTTACATTATTAAATAAAAACTAAAGATATGAAAATGAGTAAGAAAATAAATCATTTATTAGCTACAGAAGTTAGACATTCTCTGCACAATGTAGGTTATAGTTTTAGTATTATTATATTATATTAGTTATTATATTAGTATAGTTTTAGGTTAAAGTATAGTAAGTAAAGAGCCCTCGTCACGCCAAGTGGTGTATAGGGAATATGGTGTTAGTGACCATACATTTTACAGACCTTCGGCACAGATGTTTGGGGTAATGTGGTCGATATTACGCCTGTGCCGCATTACTTTCCCGGAAAAAAATCCGGTACCCATTGAAGGCTGGGTGAACCTGGAAGCCGTCGGTTGAAATCTAACACTACCTCTTGTCCTTTGTAGTCCAGTTCACTAACCACTGAGGTATCGCGGCTCCCCAATGTAGGTTATAGTGATGTAATATTAATTCATCTTTCGAGGACACTTTAGAAAGGGTTCTGCATATACCAGAAACTTATTGGCTCGATTATCATTAATTCATTCATAATTGATGTTGTCCCCTTTTTAATTGATGATGATACCCATTTCTAAGGAATCAGGCGTCAGTCAGGAACAAAGCCGTTCTGTGCTCGATGTGGCAACCTGGTGGAGGACTCTCTCGGCGCCTCGCCTGGCAGATCTTCATGGGCAGAAGCTGGGCGTGGTCTTAGTCTGGAGATTGATGGCAGAGAAGGTAGACAAGTACGTAGACGCCATTCTTCAGCGAATCTCATAAACGGCAATGATCGACGCGCCGCTGTGCATTGTTATATCATCCCTAAGAACAATGAGACTTCCGGAACTTCGACACCGACCTCAACATACAGGGCAAGTTCACATCCTTTATTGCCATACACATTTTCTCGAATTCGTTATTTGTACACAGAATGAACTACATTTCTAAATCTGAATCACAATTTGATGGTTAATAATTTAATCTGTTTTGCATCCTAGGTATGTTGATTATGTTTTATCAAATGTATGATAACAACGGTTTCAAACTTTCAGAATCTAATGTTGAGGCTGTATTGCCCTAGTAGTTCTATATATAAGCTGTCATCTTATGGAGGTGCAATCATATTAACAAACGCAAAGTATGTTTAAAAGATAGACAAGGGCAAGCTCCGCAGAGAGTAGATTGACCTGCTCGATGCTATCAAGTTTCAGTTTTATTTTGTTTCTGTTGTTCCTGACATGCTGAGATCAATGGCACAACACAGCAGGTCGATCGGCCGTCTTGGGAGGCCTATGGCACAGAGCAGGTCGAACGGTCGTCTTGGATGGCATATGGCACAGAGCACGTCAATCGGCCGTCTTGGATGACCCATGGCACAGAGCAGGTCGATCGGCCGTCTTGGATGGCCTATGGCACAGATCAGATCGATTGGCCGTCTTGGATAGCCTATGGCGCAGAGAAGATCAATCGGCCGTCTTGGGAGGCCTATGGCATAGAGCACGTCAATCGGCCGTCTTGGGTGGCCTATGGCACAGAGCAGGTCGATCGGCCGTCTTGGATGGCCTATGGCACAGAGTAGGTGGATCGGCCGTCTTGGGTGGCCTATGGCACAGATCAGATCGATTGGCCGTCTTGGATAGCCTATGGCGTAGAGAAGATCAATCGGTCGTCTTGGGAGGCCTATGGCATAGAGCACGTCAATCCGCCGTCTTGGGTGGCCTATGGCATAGAGCACACCAATCCGCCGTCTTGGGTGGCCTATGGCACAGAGCAGGTCGATCGGCCGTTTTGGATGGCCTATGGCACAGAGCAGGTCGATCGGCCGTCTTGGATGGCCTATGGCACAGATCAGATCGATTGGCCGTCTTGGATAGCCTATGGCGCAGAGAAGATCAATCGGCCGTCTTGGGAGGCCTATGGCATAGAGCACGTCAATCCGCCGTCTTGGGTGGCCTATGGCACAGAGCAGGTCAATCGGCCGTCTTGGGTGGCCAATGACACAGAGCAGGCCGATCGGTCGTCTTGGATAGCCTATGGCACAGAACCGACCGATCCGAGAATGTCCCACATTACAGCAGAATGGAAGAGCGGAATATGAAACCTTGAGATGTGAGAACAGTCATATTCTGTGATCAGAGATGAAGAACTCAACCAACTCGCAGTGGGGGCGATCAGTTTACAAACTGTGCACTTGCCGGGAGAAAGAGCGGCAAGGAGAAATGAAAATTTCCTGACGTCAGTGATGCTGCCTCATGAAATCAACCAAGCAACCATCTCAAGGAGTTGTTCTTGCTATTTGATTTCTCGTTATTAACAGTAATCATTTCCTCTGTTTGTGGAAAGTCTGTAATTACGTCAAGATCAGTTTTATCTTTATAAATATTAGGGAGCCGCGATAGCTCAGTGGTTATTGAACTGGACTACAAATTACAAGAGGTAGGGTTCGATCCCAACTGATGGCTTTCGAGTTCACCCAGCCTTAAATGGGTACCGGATTTTTTCTGGGAAAGTAAAGCGGCACGGGCGTAATACCGACCACATTACCCCAAAAATAATGTGCTAAAGGTCTGTAAAATTTATGGTCACTAACACCATATTCCCTATACGCCACTTGGCGTGACGGAGGTACTTTACTTTACTTTACTTTATAAATATTGAGCAGTATTTCTAGTATTTATTTTATTATTGTTTGACTAAAGTAAAAAATCTTTAATCTTGTTCTTTGTCTGTAGTAATTAGATCATACTTGATGCCTCTTATTTGTGCAATGTATAAATTTTGCTGTTCGATGATAACTTATATTTTACACATTTATATTTTTCTTTCTTTGTGTTCACCAGTTCTATATCTCTGAGAAAGCCCCGAAGGATTTAATTTTGCGTGAATGTCACTTTTTCCTATTTTTTTTTTTTTTTACTCCGGTTGGCGTGTATTGTATCTTTGTGTGGTGAATTTGTCTCACATGTATGGTGATGTTGTGTCATTGAATTGTGAAGTTGTATCTTTGTGTGGTGAATTTGTGCCCCATGTATGGTGATGTTGTGTCCTTGAATGGTAAAGTTGTACCTTTGTGTTGTGAATTTGTGTCACATGTATGGTGATGTTGTGTCATTGAATTGTGAAGTTGTATCTTTGTGTTGTGAATTTGTGTCACATGTATGGTGATGTTGTGTCATTGAATTGTGAAGTTGTATCTTTGTGTGGTGAATTTGTGCCCCATGTATGGTGATGTTGTGTCCTTGAATGGTAAAGTTGTATCTTTGTGTTGTGAATTTGTGTCACATGTATGGTGATGTTGTGTCATTGAATTGTGAAGTTGTATCTTTGTGTTGTGAATTTGTGTCACATGTATGGTGATGTTGTGTCGTTGAATTGTGAAGTTGTATCTTTGTGTTGTGAATTTGTGTCACATGTATGGTGATGTTGTGTCCTTGAATGGTAAAGTTGTATCTTTGTGTTGTGAATTTGTACCCCATGTATGGTGATGTTGTGTCCTTGAATGGTGAAGTATCCTTGTGTGGTGAAGGTGTATCCTTGTGTGGTGAAATTGTATCTTTGCTTGAATTTGTGTCCCTGTAAGGTAAAGTTGGGTCCTTGAATGGTGAAGTTATGTCGTTGTATGGTGAAGTTATGTCGTTGTATGGTGAAGTTGTGTCCTTGAATGGTTAAGTTATGTCGTTGTATGGTGAAGTTATGTCGTTGTATGGTGAAGTTATGTCGTTGTATGGTGAAGTTATGTCGTTGTATGGTGAAGTTATGTCGTTGTAAGGTAAAGTGATGTCGTTGTACAGTGAAGTTGTGTCCTTGTAAGATGAAGTTATGTCGTTGTATGGTGAAGTTATGTCGTTGTATGGTGAAGTTATGTCGTTGTATGGTGAAGTTATGTCGTTGTATGGTGAAGTTATGTCGTTGTATGGTGAAGTTATGTCGTTGTAAGGTGAAGTTATGCCGTTGTATGGTGAAGTTATGTCGTTGTATAGTGAAGTTGTGTCCTTTGAATGGTAAAGTTATGTCGTTGTATGGTGAAGTTATGTCCTTGAATTGTGAAGTTATGTCGTTGTATGGTGAAGTTATGTCGTTGTATGGTGAAGTTATGTCCTTGAATGGTGAAGTTATGTCGTTGTATGGTGAAGTTATGTCGTTGTATTGTGAAGTTATGTCGTTGTATGGTGAAGTTATGTCGTTGTATGGTGAAGTTATGTCGTTGTATGGTGAAGTTATGTCGTTGTATGGTGAAGTTATGTCATTGTATGGTGAAGTTATGTCGTTGTATAGTGAAGTTGTGTCCTTGAATGGTGAAGTTGTGTCCTTGTATGGTAAAATTGTATCTTGTCACTAGTACTGATTTAACAAATAACATTATTTCCTTATATGTACGAACTGAGTGAGCTACCAGTAATGTAACACTCAACATTACTTAAGTCTCCATTAATGTCTACGTAATTGTTTGAACAAGGACTATTGGTCACAGGTTATGCGGAACGCAAATATTATTACCATATACAAGAACAAAAGAGACCTCAGAAGACTGCATGTAGTACAATTATGCCAAAACACAGGGAGCTCCTAAAAACACCAGAAAGAAACAATCAACATTATTCGGGCACATCATGGAACATCACGCTATCTGTAATCACATCGAGTTGGCGGATTTTTAGAAATGTAACCACAGGTTTGATAATAAATGTTTGTACACAGTTCGTTAACCACCGTCGTAGATCAAGTCTTTATTCTGCTGGCGTCGTTGGAGACCTTGGAAGTTAATGACCTAATGTGTGCAGCCGGTTGGTTTGGGGCGAATTGTACGTTACACTGTCACTGCTATAATGACTCAGTTTGTGACAAAACCACAAGGACATGCCCAAACAATGACAGTTGTCAGCACGAATATTTCTGACCCCAGTGTCAGTATCGATCTCGTTTACAAATACGCCCAAAAATCTGAACCTACTTTCCTGTTTGATAACAACGACACCACATGTAATCAGGACACATATTCTACATCAGTTGAGGCAACTCTCAATCAATCTTTGCCGTTCTCCTGGTTTAGGATTTATGTTAATGACTTAACACATCCGGACAGTTTCACGGTTAAACTAAATGGTTCTGTCTCATGTAACAATGAATCACGGTTTGTAGTTAGTTTGCACGAGATTGATGTCTTTTGCTCTGGGGCTGGTCTGATCAACAAGTTACGGATTGAAGGGGCGATAGTTGCAAATATCTGCTTCATCTACATTGGCGGGGGTCGGAATGTGGCTCTCAAACAAAACACAAACCAGACCGACACATTTAATGCTTGTTATACAGGAGACGGATGTGGACCAGAGGCAGCAGTTAATGGCAAAACAAAGACCAATCTCTATGACAATGACTGCACACACACACACAATTGAGAAGTGGAACTAATTCTGTTTACTGGTATCTGAACTTTGCTACGCCCCAGACGACTCACACCATTCGAATTTATCATTGAGCTAGCACTATGATTCGGGTAAAGAATGCCACTCTAAAGGCTTTCTCTGACAGTGGCGGTGTAGTATTCCAGTATAATGATATATATGATACCCAAACATTTCTGTAAACACTATTGTAGTCACCACACAAGCGACAATGGCACACATTAAGATTGAGTTCTCATCGATCATTTCGCAGGCCGAAATGGCACTGACGGTGAGTGAGGTGCAAACATTTACAGACACCTATTGTCTGGACGGGTATTCTTGGTCGTTTTGTGCAGTGTGTAGTGAGTGCTGCAAAGGCTACAACGTCATCATCGGTACGTGTCACGGCAACTGTTCACATGGGATCTATGGACACGACTGCTCCGGGTCTTGTCTTAGTGTCTGTCCTTTATGTGAGGAAAAATCCGGAAAATGCCTACAATGTAAACGTCCTGGCTACACCTGTAGTGACACTTGTCCCGATGGTAATTATGGGCTACAGTGCAAACAGACGTGTTCTGATGGCTTTGACATCATGTGTGACCCGGAAAGTACAAACTGTACGTGCAAGGAAACGTACTACGGATCAGACTGCACTCTCAAATGTCCGGACAACTGTTTCAACACCTGTGAACAGTCAACCGGGAACATGCAAGGGAACGTTCTACGGGTCAGACTGCACTCTCAAATCTCAGGACAACTGTTTGAACGAAACCTGTGAACGAATCGGGGCCTGCGTCTCATATGTCGATGATTCACACGTTAAGAAGAGTCTGCCGACTACAACAAACCCAAGCATATGGATACCTTAATGCGTTTCTGTGGTGGACATGGTTCATTTCTTGGTGTTTTTTTCCGTGAAGCCATGGCTAATATCTTGATGTGTTTCTGTGCTAGCCATGGCTCATATCTTGATGTGTTTCTGTGCTAGCCATGGCTCATATCTTAGCTTGTGTGTGTGTGTGTGTGTGTGTGTGTGCGTGCGTGCGTGCGTGTGTGTGTGTGTGTGTGTGTGTGTACTGGCCATGGCTCATATTTTGGTGTGTGTCATGTTAGTCAATTCTCATATCTTGGTGTGTCCGTGTTAATCATGTCTCATATCTTTATGTGTGTATGTGTTTAGTCATAGCTTAGCATGTATCTGTGGTAGTCATGTGTCATATCTTTGTGTGTGCATGTTTGGGTTAGTGATATCTCATATCTTGTTGTGCATGTTTATGTAGGTCATATCTCATATCTTTGTGTGTGCATGTCTGTGTATGTCACATCTCATATCCTTGTGTGTGCATGGCTATGTTAGTCACATCTCATATCTTTGTGTGTGCATGTCTATGTTGGTAAAATCTCATATCTTTGTGTGCATGTCTATGTTAGGCATGTGTCATATCTTTGTGTGTGCATGTCTATGTCAGTCGTATCTCATATCTTTATGTGCATGTTTATGTTAGTCATGTGTCATATATCTTGATGTGTGTTAGTGTTAGTCATGCCTCGTATCGCTATGTGCATGTTTGTGTTGGTCACATCTCCTATCTTTGTGTGTGCATGTCTGTGTTAGTCACCTCTAATGACTCGGGCAGATGGTGCTCGTAAACCTGGGAGGGCAGGCCATCTAAGGGCAGAATCCCCCTACAGAAAAGATCATCTGCTGCCTTGCGGGAAGATTGGGGACAATCACAGGCTAAGGAATTCAAACCTGAATAAAATGCTGGCTGAAATCGGATGCACTGGGCCACTGGCGCAGAACACAGTGCAACGTTTTAACGGGTGTTCAATCAGAGTGGATCTGGCAGATTCTAATTGTGATGTTCTGTCTGTGGGGGCGATAAACACACTTAACCTGACAGCTGACTTCATGTGAGAGTCTGGAATCCTACTCTGATTGAGTCCTGATCGCAGAGAGAGAGAGAGAGAGAGAGAGAGAGAGAGAGAGAGAGAGAGAAGACTGCATTAATTACAGTGTAATATTGCTGTTATATATAGTAAGAAAGGTCTCTATCCTTGTAGTTTTTATTGCTATATTAGATTGGCAGAGCGTGTCTATCACGAGTCACAGTGTGGTTTTCGTACAGGTCGATCCAACTTTTATATTCTTTTTTTTTCAGTAGACTAGAAAAATTATACAGACAAATATGCTCACAAAGAACATCTGTTCAGAACATTTGATCTGCTCTGCCTAAAAAGAATCCTAGGCATTAGATGGCAGTGTCCATTATCTTTATGTAGCTAACACAAAACAGCATATACCCTACATAGTCTGAAGATCTTGAGATGACTGGGTCATGTTAACGTTGTGGAATTTGATTGAGTTCCAAAAGACATAATGTATTGCCCACTGACGACAGGCGCGCAAATTGTCGGACGCTCTGTTTTATAAACATTCTTACTTGCGCGACACGAAATAGTTCACAACGACAGTATAAATCTGGAAACATGTGACAAATAAACACAAACGCCCTGTACTGGTAGAGTGGCATAACGACTTGAGAATACGTAATATAAAAAAATAAGAAGCAAGATGGAAGTCACAGCAAAGACACCAGTGTTAGTCTTTTCATTCAAATACATCTGTTCTAAATGTTGACGTTGCTGTCATTTTAATATAGGACTGTTTTTTCATGACAAACCCTGTTTCGCTCTTGAGTGGTTTAATGTGACAGAAAGATTAATATCACGAGATATCCTGTTGTGTGTGTGTGTGTGTGTGTGTGTGTTTGTGGTTAGGTACATAAAAGGTAAAGTAAAAGTAAAGAGCCCCCGTCACACCAAGTGGCGTATAGGGAATATGGTGTTAGTGACCATACATTTTACAGACCTTCAGCACATGACTTTTGGGGTAATGTAGTCGGTATAGCACCGTGCCGCTTTGCTTTCCCAGAAAAAAATCCGGTACCCATTTAAGGCTGGGTGAACCCGGAAGCCGTCGGTTGGGATCGAACACTACCTCTTGTCCTTTGCAGTCCAATTCACTAACCACTGAGCTATCGCGGCTCTGTTATGTACATATATAAGTATATATGTGTGAGTGCGTGAGTATATGAATGTGTACGAACATTCATTGTAAACGTCTTTCATAAAATTCTTCTTCCTCTTCTTCCTTTCAGCTCCCTGAGGAGCATAGGTCTTCAACAAACACTTACCAAGTCGGTCTGTTTCTTGCCATTCTTATGAGATCATCTCATGTCTTCCCCATCATCATCATCTCTGTTTCTATCTGTCTTCTCCAAGAATTCTTTGGTCTTCCTCTTTGTCTTTTCCCCTAGGGATTCCAAAAAAGGGCATGTTGTGCAATACTCTCATAAAATTGAATGAAATGAAATTGTATAAAACTCTTTCATAAAATACTTTACTATAATTGTCGATATCTTGACACATACATAGCCTGATAAATTACCAAGATGCCCTAATTGCACCCCCCCCCCAACCCCATCGATGTTCAGCTTTGTAGAATCTGCAACGAGTTGCTGCTATAGCGGTGGACGTGGTCAGGGTATGCAAGCTATCGAATTGTCAGTGTTAAGTCTAGTTAATGATCGAGGTGACATTCATAGAAACAGTGACGTTCTCGTTAATGTTGTTTCCATTGTGTAAACATCGTATACAGTGAAGAAGAGAACTGATTCCCTTTTCTCAAAATGCTGTGACCTAGGCAGGTGACATTTTATATTCCTGCGATTGCCAGGACACGGAGGGAAACAAAACTATTCACCATATTTATCTGGTTAACGTCGTTATATTATTGGTTTCTCCAGGCAGACCAACATTTTTGCTTTGTTTACTCATAAGTCATTGTTTTTTGTCTATGGCAACAAGCAATCGGGATACAAGATGATCTTTTTTGACTATTATAAGTAAGTAAAGTAAAGTGCCCCAGTCACGCCAAGCGGCGTATAGGGAATATGGGGTTAATGACCATAATTTTTACAGACCTTCGGCACATGATTTTTGGTGTAATGTGGTCGGTATTACGCCCGTGCCGCTTTACTTTCCCAGAAAAAAAGCCGGCACCCTTTTAAGGCTTGGTGAACCTGGAAGCCGTCGATCAGGATCGAACTCGACCTCTCGTCTCTTATAGTCCAGTTCACTAGCCACTGAGCTATCGCGGTTCCCTGACTATTGTAAGGAAACGCAAAATGAAACGGTTTGGCACACACATCTCGATCGTCTGTCCTAGCCACGACCATTCTGCAAGAAACAGTTAAAGGGGAGAGAAGGAGAGGTGGAACTAGAGACAGAGATTAGGAAAATAACATGAAAGAATTGACTGGCTCCGACTGTGCAGAGTCCCAGAGAATGACCGAGGATAGTATGGTGAAAGTTAAAGGAATCTCTCAGTGGCGTCCCGAATATATAATATAGGATGAAGAAGAAGACCCATATTCATAGTTAGTATTCTGAGTTCTTCGTTTCTTTCTTTTTCCTTTATCAGTCCATAACAATTTGAAATTTGTCTTTAAAGCTCAAATCGTTTTTGATTCTGTTTCAGGATGCATTCGGCTCTCCATCTTCCAGTGAAAGTGTATCAAGGCGTGTTCGATCTACACCATCTTCACCGATCACCACACTGTCGCCTTGGTCATTGACATCATCCACTACTCCCTATTACCCACAAAAGGAGCAAGTTTCATCCACAGATGCTCAAATTATGCCATCGAGGCCGCCTGCGAGGCGCCGCAACAGCGATACCAGCTATGAGAGAAACAACACAACCTACAGAGATCACTTCACGTGGATCTCTTGATTCTCTCGATACTTTCATTTTCTCTTTTTAACTTGATTCGATCTTGATCAACTGATGTTGAACAACGTGAAGCTACATATTATGAACTGTCGTTATGGTAACCAATCAGCTGACAAAACGTGTTGTATCAGAAAAACTGTACATGTATATAATTTTATGTTGATCATTGCATACATACAATATGTGGTTCTTCGGACACATTAGTTAATCTATTATTAAACATCGGGCATCAGCAGTACTCTAAAGACTCACATGTATCTTAATGCTGTAAATAAACACGTTAGAAATGGTAAAAGTCTTTGTTGTGCATTTATCTGTTTAAATCGATTGCTGCTTGCTTGCGTTCGCCCGGTGACTAAAGAAGTACACTTTTTCATCATCCACCCTTAAAAGGACTTTAAGTGGACGTGTCTGCGTTGTGTTGTGGTTTGCAGTATAACTGGGATATTTGCGCCTTTCAGCCCAACCCATCCGACTTCAGCATGACATTTTTGAGAACCGGTTGTCTTTCCTCTTCGATTCCTACTGGTTTGGCCAGGTTAGACAGCTTAGTCTGTTACTAGAGGCACCACGGAGAGGTGGAGCAGGGTCTGGATGGTTCTGGTTCACCGATCCTGGCGCAAACATCAGCTCTGGGTCGCTGACAACTTCCAGCTCTGGTGCTGTGTGGCGCGCCTTCGCCTCCTTTAAATCAATTAATGTTGTAAATAATGTGTCCTTCATGTTTTGTTTAAATGTTGTTCTAGTCCTACCTCTTTCCCACTCACAAGTAACTGTCTAACTAAAAAAAAAATATATTCATTCAGCTGTCACTGACAAGTTTGAACACAGGTTGAAATTGTATGCCGTGTAAATACAGCACACTTAAAAAAAGCGATCATTTAAAAAAAATAGAATGAAACAAGACAATAAAAAAACAAGTAGTGTGTCGCCATCTGGTCTGTGTTAATATGAAAACCAGGTAAATATTAAACATTTGTAACACCTGAAGTAGAGAGTCGTCTACGTGGTTGCCACCTGGTTAGGTGTGTTGTTATGGAATACATTCAGAGAGAAACTCTGCATTAAAACACTGGATATAAGATCAATATATGCGACGTAATATGTTCGTGACATACACAATATGGTAGGGGTTATGTGATAAATCAACATTTAAGTATATCGGTGATAGCAACGCCATCTATTACTTGTGCATAGGAACTGCAAAGTTGCATATGTGTCAACATTTACAATTAAATATGTGCGCAATATGGTGTTAATAGAGCCCATATTTTTACCACTGGCACATTTTTTTCAATGAATGATGTCAGAACTACACCAAGCCGTCCTTCATTTGCATGCACAATTTCTAGTATACGTTTAAAGTCTGTGTGAATCTATACGTCGTTGCTCTGTTGAACGAACAACTGGGCAATGTGTCAGTTCACTAACAAGTGCTCTACCGTAACTTCACAAACATTATATAAAACTAAGGATAATGCCAGAAACAGTTAGTGAATCCAAATACATAAGTTCTATTATTCCTAACGGCGATACTGAATGTGTATTACTAGCAGGAACTGCACAAATCACGACAGTCGTAATAAAATTAATATCGAAAGATAAGGACATCATGAACAGACTTGTTACGTCATCTTTTTGTGAAATATAAACTTAACAGCAGAATAGCAACAACAAAACCAAGTATTGGAAATGATATGATTCCGTGATGACCCATGACATTTCATTCTTTGATTACACAAAGGTCCAGGACAGAATTCGAAAAGCAGAATGTCAATACTTCTTCGTACTATATTGAAGAAACGAAATGTGTGATAGTAGGGCCATGGCACTCACATATAGGGTCATATATGAGATAGGTCATCAGTTATTGCAAACAATAATCGTATAATTAGCGATAAAGGGTTACGACAGAAAGCAGAGAGGGAAAAAGAACTCATGTATAATATCATCTAATAGGGGATGGGTCTCGACTTTACCATAGCGCAGACAGCAGAGGGAAACGGAGAAATTTGGAGAGAAAAAAAAATTAAAATAATGTAAGGCAATAATTTCTCAAATATTCATCAAGTCATGATTTAGGCGAGGAAGCCGTGGTAGCTCAGTGGTTAGTGAACTGGACTACAAAAGACGAGGGGTCGCGTTCGATCCTGATCGACGGCTTCCTGGATCACGAAGTCTTAAATGGGTACTGAATTTTTTTTCTCGGAAATTTAAGCGGCACGGGCGTAATCCCGACCACACTACCCCAAAAGTAATGTGCCGAAGGTCTGTAAAAATTACGGTCACTAACATCATATTAACTATACGCCACCTGGCGAGGCAGGGCTCTTTACTTTACTTTCTACATTGTCCACCAAAAATGCTTCAGTTACTGAAGCCAACACTGACTTTATACAATACATTTCCATTTGTTACAGAACGGTATGGTTCATTTCTTTTACTTGATTGATATACAAAAACACTTTATGACTACTGCACTCGGCGTGCGGCTGTTACTCTGCACCTTCAAGGAAAACTTCCGACACACCACGAAGATGGACTAAAAGCGGTAACACATTTGTTTGAAAGATGATTACATTGTAAAAAAATTAAGTAACCCCCGTCACGTCAAGTGGCATATCGGGAATATGGTGTTAGTGACCATAAATTTTACAGACCTTCGGCACATGATTTTTGGGGTAATGTGGTCGGTTTTCGGCCTGTGCCGCTTTACTTTCCCAGAAAAAAATCCGGTACCCATTAAAGGCTGGGTGAACTGGACCCCCGTCGGTTGGGATCGAACCCTACCTCTGGTCCTTTATAGTCCAGTTCGCTAAACACTGAGCAATCGCGTTCCCCCATGATTACTTTCTATCTACAGAATACGTTCTGATTGGCTACTTTTAGCACAAGGGTTTATTTTCGTTAGGAAAATAAACTTAGTTTTACTGCCAGCAACCTAAATTGTCTTTCAGGGTTGAGGAGATACTGAAGAGAGTCAGTGTCTTGTGATATGTCTCGTGCGTGGTGTTCGTCGCAATGTCTGATAATTCGTTGAAAATAGCACCGTGATGGCGCATGCATGTTTGGGTGTGGTTGAAACAGTATAATAAGATTAATGTGGTCTTACAATAGGAGTAAAAGAAACAGGGAATAAACACAAATAACAGCCAACAATTGCAGACATTACAAGCATGAGTGCATATACTTACGCACTCAGACAAACCTGTTTATAGCATGCGTTTTCATTCATATCAAGGCAAGCTGTTGCATCCATCATCATCATGTGCCATACCGGTTGACGTAGGTGATCATAGTCCTTCCACAATTTTCTATAAACAGTATATCGTATCAATTATACTGTTGACTGTTTTTTTTCATGCCGTGATACAAAGCTATTTAGTATCTTCTATCTTTGTCGCTCGCGATCTCTCTTTCCATGTATTTTGTCTGTTGTAACCAAATATTCCAACTTTTCTCTTATCGTGGTGCGCCCGAAAAATGTTGATTGTTTCTTTCTGATGATTTTTATGTCCTCCCTCTTTGAGAATGTCCTCATTTGTCTTGTTTTCTCTTGTTTCTGATCTTTTTCCCTTTTGTAGTCCAGTTCACAAACCACTGAGCTATCGCGGCTCCCTTTGTCGCGTGGTGCTAGACTGGATTTCGGATAGAATAAGTTACTTTAAATTATGACACAAAAGTACAATTTATGAAAATAAAACATGAATTTACACAATAAAAACATTCAATAATGTAACAAAAATTATTATGAAATAACTCGTCAGTAAAAGCAGTTCTTATGTGAGTTATTTTCAATGCAAAATAATGCTATAGATTAATTAAGTCGCTCTTCATTAGTAATTATTTGCCATGTTTTAAATTAATCCGCACACTACTGAATGACTAACTGGCACACTATCGGTTTAATGGCGGGGATGTTATTTGGAAATATACCTTACAGAAACAATTTTGTTTTTACTCTGTGATGTTTTTAAAGATTTGTTTGCATCATTGTATAGTTTGAACAAGCTTATTGATAGGATGCATAATTGTCTTACACCTCTTTTTATATCAACAGGTGCACAGTTCTCTTTTATTTTATTGTTGCTGTTTGCCCCCAGTACAAATTTTTATATTATAATACAACAAAATAGATAATGAAGTACGCAAAATGTACAAAAAGGCAACAGAAGACTGGCTCAGGCAACAATGTCTAGAAATAATGGAAAATAAACAAGATCTATGATGGATGCACACAAAAATAATGATAATGAATAGTAAAAATACAAAGAAAACTACTGAAAATGGATGTATTGCAAACAAGAAAGGAAAAATGCTAACAGATAAATATATAATCAGTAGATTGCAAGAATATATAATAGAATTATTTTATGTCGAAAGTGAAAAGAAACAAATTATAACAGGTATGTCAGGCTATAAAATCTTACAATCGGAAGTGAAAAAAGCTATACAAACAATGAAAAGGGGATAAGCTGCAGGACCTGACAACATACAGATAGAGATGATAGAGAAGATAAAGCCACTAGAAGATTTTGGCATTGAAGTGATCACGCAACGACATATACCATACAGGATACATATCAAATGATCTAAAAACATCAACTTTCATTGCACTGTCTAAAAAGAATGGTGCCGTTGAATGAGTTGATATTAGAATAATGAGCCATGTTACAAAATCTTGCTAAATGTTATACCCGGAAGGATTCAGAATAAAATCAATATGGAATTAGAAGAACAGCAATTTGGATTTATGAAAAACAGTGGGACAAAAGAAGCCATATTATGTACGAGGACATTAATCGCAAAGTACACAGATGTAAATAAATCAATATATTCCAGCTTCAAAGACTACACCAAAGCTTTTGATATAATGCACTATAAACAGTGCATATAGACTGCCTAAAATAAACACATCTAGATGACACAGACATGTAAACTATACTGGGAGTAAACAGCAATAATAATATATAACAAAGAGAACTCTACACCCATTATTAATATGTAAAGAGGAGTAAGACAAGGATGCATCCTATCACCAAGCCTATACAATCTATACACTGAGCAAATTTTTAAAAACATCACAGAGATGCCAGACCTAAATATTAATTAAAAGATAATCAATAACCTAAGATATGCTGACGATACTGTACTACTAGCAGAAAATCCTAAAGATCTACAACAATTACTTAATGAAGTAAACATGATAAGCAAAAAATATGGACTAGATAAAACATAAAACTAGATGGACATCAAAAAGACTAAAACTATGATAAAAAACAAAGATGCTGCTCAAAACCTACAAATGAATATCAAAGTTGAAGGAACAGGCTTGGAGACAGTTCAGAGCTACACATACCTTGGACATACTATAACAAGTGATGTAAAACTGAAATAACCAAAAAATAGGAATGGCTAAAAGTAATGTTTATGCCATGAAAACTATACTAACATCATAACAAATAACACCAAGGTTAAAACTAAGAATAGCAAAATGTTTTATCTTCTCAACATTCCTGTATAGTACAGAAACAAGGACATTCGACAAGAAATCAGAAACAGAAAACTGAAGCCTTTGAAATGTGGATTTATAGAAGAATATGTAGAATTGGCTGGAAAGAAACGAAAACAAAGGATGAAGTCTTAAAACAACTAAAAAGTACAAGAAAACTACTAAACACAATTCAAACAAGAAAAATGAAGTTTTTGAGGCAGCAGAAAAGAAACAGCAGCCTACTAAAAGTAATCTTGAAAGGGAAAAAACGGGGTAAAGGAGGTAAAAGTATACCAAGACTAACATAGGAGAGTAGCAGCATAAGATGGACAAGTCAGCCTGTGACAGCCAATCTGCACCATCAAAGACAAGAGACAGGGCGGATTGGCGCTCCATGGTAGTCAACCTTCGATGCGGAGACGGCACTCAATGAATGAATGTGTATACGGTATCTGCTTCTGAAATCTTGTCTTTAAATCATTGATGGCAAAATCTAATATTCAATAAACTACGGAATATCTGAAATCTTGTTCAGGTTCTATAGGTTTTTTTAAAAAGAATTTTGGGAAACGAAAGTTCTACTACTTCAATAGCTACTTTTGTCTCTTGAACAGCACTTTCTTACAAGCCAAGCAAATACAGTATGTCTTGAATTAAGTATCTTAAAGTGAGGTCTGGACATAAAATAGACTGATTTCTATAGTAGAAAGAACGTTGCACGATGAAGTCCACAGCAAACAATGTAACTGAATTTTCAGTTCTTAAACGTCATTTTGTTGAGCTGCGGGGAGATAATTGTCCGTTGTAAAAATGTTCAGTCTTGGAATTCTCTCCTTGACAAAACTTCAAATTTACAACAAAATGAAATGTTAGTGATGAGTTACTTTATGTCTGGGGCTTATGGAGATTACGGTGCTAGTAGCTAGGTAATACACAGTGATATTTCTCATTGTTCTGTGTTCTGTCGCCGGATTTGTTTTCACTTTACAGCGAACATATTATGAGATCAATAGTAGACAAAAAAGGAATTCAAGTCAACAGTCACAACATAAATAATTTGCAATATGCAGATGACACAGTCTTAATAGCAGGGACAGAGAATGAGCTACAAAAAGTGATAGATATAATAGTAAAAGAAAGCAACAAGAAAGGTCTCAGTCTGAATAGTAAGAAAACAGAAGTAATGGTTATATCGAAGAAGCAATCATCACCATCATGCAGCATAAAAATAAACAAGACAAATCTGAAACAAGTGCAACGCGTCAAATACTTGAGCACAATAATAACATCAGATGGAAGATGCAACACAGAAATAAAAAGCAGAATAGCTCAGGCAAAAATAGCATTTCAGAAAATGAAAAATATTTTATGCAACAAATCTATGTCAACAGAAATGAGAAAGAGAGTTCATCGATACTATATAGAACCAATTCTTACCTATGGAAGCGAATCATGGACAATAGACAAACAAATGAAAAGACGATTAGAGGCCACAGAGATGGGATTTCTCTGAAGAATGTTGAAAGTTCCCTGGACAGCTAAAAAGACCAATGAGAAAGTTCTCAAAGAGGCCAACAGAAATAGGGAGTTCTTAAAAAAACATCAGAAAGAAACAATCAATTTTTTTGTGTGGGCATATCATGAGAAGATGAAAGTTGGAATACTTGGTTACAACTGGCAAAATAAAAGGAAAGAGAGATCGCGGACGACAAAGAGAGAAAATACTGGATAGCTTGGTGTCATGGCATGATAAACAGTCAACAACAGAACTCATACGATGCACTATAGATAGAAGATTGTGGAAGGACATGATCGCCAACGCCAACCAGTACGGCACATGATGATGAGTTCTCATTGACAGACGGTACATTTTTTAGGTGATGTGGTCGGTATCACTCTAAAGCCATTCTAATTTTTCAGAAAAATCTTATATGATTTGGCAAACAAATTAACCATCGATTGGGATCGAACCCAACATCTTGCTCTTAGTTACCCAGTCCACTAACCACTTAATTGACACAACTTCCATATCATCATCATCAAGTACCGGGCCTGCTGGCGTAGGTGATCATGTCTTTCCACAATTTTCGATTTCGACAGTTATTTATCATTTCTGTTGTTGACCTTCTGCCAAGCCATTCTTTTAAATTGTCTGGTATTTTTTCTCTTTGCTTTCTGCTATCTCTTCGTCCCCCAGTTTTCCCAGTTGTTACAATGTATTCTAGTTGTTTTCTTCTCATTACATGGCTGAAAATGATGATTGTTTCTTCCTAATATTGGAAATTAGCTTTCTTTTTGCTTTGGCCTCTTTCATAACGCTTTCATTACTCTTCTCAGCTGCCCATGGTATTCTGAACATTCTTCTGTAAAACCACATTTCTACAGACTCCAGTGATTTTCTTGTTTATTGTCCTATTGTCCATGATTGACATCCATATGTTAAGACTGACTCTACATAACATTTAAGAACTCTTTTTTCTTGATTGATCATTAAGTAATTGAGTAAAATGTCTCTGAACCAGAAGGATAGTGTTGTCTGTTCGCGTTACCTTCACAGCCATGCAGACACACGAAGATGCCTAGCCCACGCTTAAGATTTATGAACAATACAAATGCACCTGCTTTATTATTTATATTGTTCATTAAGGGGCAAACGTCAAATGTCACCTGGGCTAAAAGTTGTCGGCAACACAAAGCTAAATGCTCTTGCCAGGATCAGCGGCTAGTTGATCAAAATCCTACTCTGACAAGGAACAGTAAAAGGGAAGAGAAGGAGAAGTAGAACTAGAGAAGTACAGAGAAGAAGAGGAAGAACAAATAAGAGGAAGAAGAGAGAAGAAGAAGAACAGAGTGCCTCTGGAAACTAACTAGCCTGGACAAGCGTGCTGACGTCGGATATATTGGGTTGCAAGGAACAAAATATTGCAGTTTACTGTAAACGACAACACATAGCATCTACGCTGATTTAACATCCTCTTACGGACATATGATGAAATGCAGTAGTCGATTTTTTTTTTTTTTGTACCCCAGTCACGCCAAGTGGCGTATAGGGAATATGGTGTTAGTGACCATAAATTTTACAGACCTTCAGCACATGATTTTTGGGGTAATGTGGTCGGTATTACGCCCGTGCCGCTTTACTTTCCCAGAAAAAAATCCGGTACCCATTAAAGGCTGGGTGAACCCGGAAGCCGTCGGTTGGGATCGAACCCTACCTCTTGTCCTTTGTAGTCCAGTTCACTAACCACTGAGCTATCGCGGCTCCCCAGTAGTCGATTGGTAAAAAGAAAAACATACTGTTCGTTGTTGTCAGATTTGATATCACCAATAGGTTCTTAGTTTCTTCGACAAATGACGAAGTTTATGGAGACTGTTGGTTCCATTAGGGAATAATTGCAGTGATATTGTAAAGCTGGTAATAGGAGCAAGTAGCAGGGTGTAACGTACAAGACATGGTGACAGCTTTACAAAAAGGAACACGACAAAATATTGATGTTTCGACCTACATGCAGCCTTCCTCAGAAAACGAGAATAATACAAACGAACAACGAAATAAAGATAAATATACTATATCAAGGATGAGCGAACAGGTAAATCATGGAGAAATAAACAGAGGGTTAAGAGATGAAATGATGAAACGAAAGAAAGATGTGCTACATGTCGGAGAATAAAATAGTGTGTAAAAATTACTAAGCTAATATATATATATATAGAATTAAAGTGAGACTTAAATGAGGCAAGTGTGAGTCAAATAAGCCGCAGGAGGGGAGAGGGAAGGGAGTTGGAATGGGAAATCAGTCACGTTATTAGTCAAGAAGTCGAACGAGATAACAAGGTATAGTCCCTTTTGTATCGTCTAACTGCGCTTATCACACATTCATCTCTAAGCTACACTCTACACTGTCTCCTTACTGGTAATGCTTTGGTTTATGACTGTTGGGACTAAAACAAGTAGAGGAATTAAAATATCTAGGAAGTCTAGTGACAAACGACACTTTACAATCAACGGAGATAGACTCGAGATGCAACTAAGCTTGTCAAATCATTTGACATCTATTACCACTATTGCCCAACAAGGAATAACTCTGGAGGCAAAACTGACACTCTACAATACAATCTTCATCCCAACGTTGTGCTACCAATGCCAGACCTGGACCCTAGATGCAGGAACAATCAGAAAAATAACATCTACTGAGATGGAATGTGTTAGACGAATGACAGGAAACAGCCTGAGAGATAAGATCAGAAATGGAGAACTGAGAAAAAAGCTAGGAATAACCCTACCAATGTATATATAAAGAAACAACATGTAAAATGGTTTTGGCCACGTGACAAGGCAGAATGTTCACAACATAACACAACGAGTCTCAATAAATATTGCGAGAACACCAGACCCAATGCTCGACCACGAAACGTCGGAATATTACAAACACTAGGAAACCTAACAGCAGCAGAGGCGAAATGAAGAGCAAAACACCACACATTATATCTCCCCTCGACGCTGAAAGGAAAATAAGGGTGGAAAGAAGAAGGGCTGGTGATTACGGCTGGTGATTACGGCTGGTGATTTAGTGGGCTGGTAACCGATGTTACAGCACGTGATGAAGATACAAACATTATGGTCTAATCTATGAACTATCACTGTGTGACTACTATCTTACATTACATGTCATGAGATAAAGCTTGCTACTACATATTCGAAACATCACTAACTGTCAACACTTACACTAGATTCAACTTTAAGATATCTCACAGATATTCAGGCATGGGTTCACATTGCAATTCTCTCTGTTCACAGAGCTAAGCTTATCTCTCTAGTAATGGAGTTAAATTGAAAAAAATTAAGGGGCTTGCGGAGATGGGCGCCATCTTTCCCGAAGGAGAGAGATGGACATCGAACATGTCTGGCAAGTCATGATTTAGGAAATTAGAATAATCTCCACTCACTTGTCAGGCATTTAGTGGTTATATAACATCCCAATTCTTGTGACGTCTTTAACTATAGACAGTTGACGTCATTTTACCCAAAACCGCCCCTGTTCGCAATGATGGAAACGCTACATGGCTTGGGTGATTTCGCCCCCCCCCCCTCCCCCAACCCTCTCTCAGTGGTCAGGCTTAAGAGACATAGATGGCTTTGGTTTGACCAATTACAAAAAAATTAATTTAACAAATATTTTTAAAACAGCAAGAGCCAGCAGTATGCGTCCACAATGTGAAGCACCGCTGACTGCCTAACCATCGGGTTTCCCATTAAACATGGGGTTTCCCCATCTATATGAAATACTAAATATATTAAGCTTGAGTGAAAGTGGGTAATGGAATAAAAACGGAAATGATGACAGAATGATGATAACGTTTTCTTGGAGGGCGGCGTGACTATAGCGTTGTTTTCTTGGAGGGCCGCATGACCATAGCGTTGTTTTCTTGGAGGGCGGCGTGACCATAGCGTTGTTTTCTTGGAGAGCGGCGTGACCATAGCGTTGTTTTCTTGGAGGGCGGCGCGACCATAGCGTTGTTTTCTTGAAGAGCGGCGTGACAATAGCGTTGTTTTCTTGGAGGGTGGCGTGACCATAGCGTTGTTTTCTTGGAGGGCGGCGTGACAATAGCGTTGTTTTCTTGGAGGGCGGTTCGACCATAGCGTTGTTTTCTTGGAGGGCGGCGTGACCATAACGTTGTTTTCTTGGAGGGCGGTTCGACCATAGCGTTGTTTTCTTGGAAGGCGGCGTGACCATAGCGTTGTTTTCTTGGAGGGCGGCGTGACCATAGTGTTGCTTTCTTGGAGGGCGACGTGACCATAACGTTGTTTTCTTGGATTGCGGCGTGACCATAGCGTTGTTTTCTTGGAGGGCGGCGTGACCATAGCGTTGTTTTCTTGGAGGGCAGCGTGACCATAGCGTTGTTTCCTTGGAGGGCGGCGTGACCATAACGTTGTTTTCTTGGAGGGCGTCGCGCCCATAGCGTTGTTTTCTTGGAGGGCGGCGTGACCATAACGTTGTTTTCTTGGAGGGCGGCGTGGCCATAGCGTTGTTTTCTTGGAGGGCGGCGTGACCATAACGTTGTTTTCTTGGAGGGCGGTGTGACCATAGCGTTGTTTTCTTGGATGGCGGCGCGACCATAGCGTTGTTTTCTTGGAGGTGGCGCGACCATAGCGTTGTTTTCTTGGAGGGCGGCGTGACCATAGCGTTGTTTTCTTGGAGGGCGGCGCGAACATAACGTTGTTTTCTTGGAGGGCGGCGCGACCATAACGTTGTTTTCTTGGAGGGCGGCGTGACCATAACGTTGTTTTCCTGGAGGGCGGCGTGACCATAACGTTGTTTTCTTGGAGGGCGGCGTGACCATAGTGTTGCTTTCTTGGAGGGCGGCGCGACCATAGCGTTGTTTTCTTGGAGGGCGGCGTGACCATAGCGTTGTTTTCTTGGAGGGCGGTGTGACTGACCATAGTGTTGTTTTCTTGGAGGGCGACGTGACCATAGCGTTGTTTTCTTGGAGGGCGGCGTGACCATAGCGTTGTTTTCCTTGAAGGCGGCGTGACCATAGCGTTGATTTCTTGGAGGGCGGCGCTATCATCATATATAACGTTGCATCTCACAGCCTGTTTGTGCGCTTGAGATGTGGCAGTTCATGGCAGTTTTACTTTGGAAAGTTTCCTGACTTCACGTGGTCAGGTAGGGGGGTGGCCCCATGCCGTGGCAGAGGTCATAAAGGTCTCCCCCCCCCCCCCCCCCCCCCCCCCCCCGATCTCCAGAGATACCAGCTGAAGTATGCCACAACGGTCAACACCGACATCACTGGCATTTAGTAGCTTTTGGCTTCGCTAGAGTGACGTTAGCGTAAGTCGTATGGAAGCAGGGTTACATTTTGTTTTTGTTTTGTTTTTTGTTAGAGAGCACTTATTTATTGGTTAAATTGTAGATTTGTTTTGATCTGTAATTGATTGAAAGTTAAAGATATCGATAGGAAAAGGGGCAGATAATCAAGGTCTTGGAGGTTGAGTTCTTATGTCCCCTGGTGTTGTCTACTCACGATAGGATTTCCATCTGCATTATAGCAGGCCATTCTGTTGCAAAATCGATCACCGTCATGGCAACGACATCTGTTGCAGGGATCGCCGGTTTTCTCTCCATGTTTGTACGTCACACCTCTCACCTCACATGGCTTGGGAGCTGTACACACCGAAGTGTTACATATTACAACACCATCGACGCATGTACACCTATCACAGGGGTCGACTATCTTCTCTAAGTGGCTGTACGTCTTACCGTCCACAACACATGGCCGGTTACCAGTAATCACAGGCTTACATGCAGCACCACAGCTCTTTCGCCAGGTCGTCGAGCGACTGTTCAAAGCTTCGCTCCATACTCTCATATGCAGAGAAGTTGCGGGCAGTCCCTCGGTCGACCCTTTTTTTAAAATCTTCAACTTTACGAAGAAAGATTTTTAAATTAAAGGGAAATAATCCCTACTTGAAATCGATGACTGGTTCTGAGTCAAGTATTTTCAATTTAAACTTGAAAAAAAAAAATAATAATTAAGTGCACAAAAGCTAGAAACAGTGGATGATTCAAGCTATGTCCAGTCAACAATGGGAGATCACTCGTTTAGCAGAAAAAAATTGAGAAATTCATAAAGTAGGAAACAAACATCTTGACAGACATGTTGTAATGGGTGACATGAACGCTAAAGTAGGAAAAGGTAGATATAAGACCATTTTAGGAATCATGGGTTAGGAAAAAGAAATGACAGAGGAGAAAGATTAATACAATTCTGTGAAGAAAACAGGCTGATAATATGTAACACCTACTTTGAGCAAGAGAAAAGGAAACTATACACATGGAAAAGCCCTGGAGATAGGAAGAGGAATCAAATAGATTACATAATGATAAAAGAAAGGTTCCGTAACAGCGTAAAGAAAGCCAAAACCTACCCAGGAGCAGATATTAATTCTGATCACAATCCTGTAATGATTAAAATGAAAATCAAACTAAAGAGAAACAAGCAAAAATCTAATTCATCAACAAATCCACTCGATATAACAGCTTTAAATCAAAAAGATATTAAAGATACCTATACAATACAAGTAAAGAACACATACCAGAAGCTGCTAGAGGAAGGAATTGAACAATACAGAAGAGAAAATCCTGATGAAAAAGTAACAACCAAATGGCAATGCATAAAGAAAAGCATACAAAAAGCCTGCGACACCTTACCCAAAAGAGAAAAGAACAAAAAACAAAAATGGATAACTAACACCATCTTAGAAAAAATGGAAGAAAGGAGACAAGCGAAGAACACTGCCCAATACAATAAAATAGATAATGAAATACGCAAAATGTGCAAAAAGGCAAAAGAAGACTGGCTCAGCCAAAAATGTAGAGAAATAGAAACTATGGAAAGCAAACAAGACCTAAGAGGAATGCACACAGAAATAAAGAGAATGACTAATAAAAATAAAAAAGCCACAGAAGGTGGATGCATTGCAGACAAAAAAGGAAAAATGCTAACAGACAATAAGGATATCATATATAGATGGCAGGAATATATAACAGAACTATTTCATGATCAAAGGGACAAGAAACTAGTTATAAAATGTACATCAGGCTATAAAATCTTAAAATCTGAGGTGGAAAAAGCTATAAAAACAATGAAAAGGGGAAAAGCAGCAGGACCTGAAAGCATACAGATAGAGATGATACAGGCACTTGAAGATTTTGGCATCGAAGTGATTACAGACATATGCAACGACATATACCACACAGGATACATACCAAATGAACTAAAAACATCAACTTTCATTGCATTGCCTAAAAAGAATGGTGCAGTTGAATGCAATGACTTTAGAACAATAAGCCTAATGAGCCATGTTACAAAAATCTTGCTAAAAGTTATACAAGGAAGGATTCAGAATAAATTCAATACTGAATTAGATGAGCAGCAATTTGGATTTAGGAAAAATAGCGGGACAAAAGAAGCCATATTCTGCATGAGAACATTAATCGAAAAATACACAGAAGTAAACAAACCAATATATGCCTGCTTCATAGACTGCACCAAAGCTTTTGATAGAGTACACCACAAACAACTTATAGAATGCCTAAAAGAGATACATCTAGATGACATGGATATACGACTAATATGCAATCTATACTGGGAGCAAACAGCAATAATAAAATATAACAAAGAGTTATCTACACCCATTGATATAAAAAGAGGAGTAAGACAAGGATGCATCCTATCACCAAGCTTGTTCAATCTATACACTGAGCAAATCTTTAAAACATCATAGAGATGCCAGGCCTACAACTTAATGGAAAGATAATCAATAACCTAAGATATGCTGACGATACTGTACTACTAGCAGAAAATCCTAAAGACCTACAACAATTACTTAATGAAATAAACACGACAAGCAAAAAATATGGACTAGATATGAACATCAAAAGACTAAAACTATGATCATAAACAAAGAAAATACTCAAAACCCACAAATAGACTTCGAGACAGTTCAGAACTATAACTACCTTGGACATACTATAACCAGTGATGGAAAATGTACAACTGAAATAAACAAAAGAATAGGAATGGCAAAAAGTAATTTTAATGTTATGAAGGACATACTAACATCAAAACAAATAACACCAAAGCTAAAACTAAGAATAGCAAAATGTTACATCTTCTCAATATTGCTATATGGTGCTGAAACATGGGCATTAGACAACAAAACAGAACAGAGAATTGAAGCCTTCGAAATGTGGATTTATAGAAGAATAGGTAGAATTGGATGGAAGGAAAAGAAAACAAACGATGAAGTCTTAAAACAACTAAAAATGAAAAGAGAACTTCTGAACACAATTAGAACAAGACAAATGCTATTCTTGGGCCATGTTAAAAGACACAATAGCCTACTGAAAGTAATCCTGGAGGGGAAAATACAAGGTAAAAGAGGCAGAGGCAGACCAAGATTAACATGGACGAGTAACATCAAAAGATGGACAAATCAACCGATGACAACCTGCACCATCAAAGCAAGAGATAGAGCAGAATGGCGCTCCATGGTAGCCAACCTTCGTTGCGGAGACGGCACTCAATGATGATGATGAGGAAACAAAATTATTAATAATTATAACGTCCTGTTATCATCATTGCGTGTCGTCTCCGCATCGAAAGTTGGACTCTCTTTCTTGTCCATCTTTTGATGTTACTCGTCCATGTTAGACGAAATTATTATTATTTTATTATATTTTTTTTTGGTTTTAGATACATATCTGTGTGTATGTTGTATGTTTATTCCTGTTGACGGTCTATTGAGTCGAAACGTTCAAATTTAAGCCGTCCATGAATTATGTACAATTTTAACCATACTGTTTTTTTCCTATATTTTTTTTCCCATTTCTCCTTATAATTAGCTTTACTGCAGCTTCGAATTTGTATACATTTATATGCATTTTGTTTTTGTTTTTGCTTTGATCATACTTGTCCATATTAGTCTTGGTCTACCTCTGCCTCGTCTACCTTGTATTTTTCCCTTCCAATATTACTTTTAGTTGGCTGTGGTTCTTTTAACGTGCCCCTAAAATATCATTTGTCTTGTTTGAATTGTGTTTAGTAGTTATCTTTTCCTTTGTAGCTGTTTTAAGACTTCAGCATTTATTTTCTTTTCTCTCCACCTAATTCTTCCTATTCTTCTATAAATCCACATTTCAAAGACTTCAATGTTCTGTTCTGTTTTCTTGTCTAATGTCCATGTTTCTGCACTATACAGGAATATTGAGAAGATAAAACATTTTGCTATTCTTAGTTTTAGCCCTGATGTTATTTGTTTTGATGTTAGTATATATTTCATGACATTAAAATCACTTTTTACCATACCTATCCTTCTGTTTATTTAAGTTTGATATTTTCCATCACTGGTTATAGTATGTCCAAGGTAGATGCAGTTCTGAACTGTCTCCAGGTCAATTCCTTCAATTTTGATATCTACTTGTCGGTTTTTAGTATTATCTTAGTTTATGATCATAGTATCTTTCCCGGAAAGAAAAACTAGATTAGACTAGAAAATGTGTAACAGAAATAAACAAAAGAATAGGTATGGCAAAAAGTAATTTTAATGCCATGAAAAATATACTAACACCAAAACAAATAATACCAGGACTAAAACTAAGAATAGCATAATGCTACATCTCAATATTCCTATATGGTGCAGAAACATGGACATTAGACAAGAAAACAGAACAGAAAATTGAAGCCTTTGATACGTTGATTTATAGAAGAAGAGGTAGAATTCGAAAGAAAAGAAAACAAATGATGAAGTTTTAAAACAACTAAAAATGAAAAGAGAACTACTAAACACAATTCAAATAAGAGAAATGAAATTTTTGATGCAATTTTTGTTAAAAGACACAACAGCCTATTAAAAGTAATACTGGAATGGAAAATACAAGGTAAAAGAGGCAGATCAAGACTAACACGGACAAGTAATATCAAAAGATGGACAAGTCAGCCTATGACAACCTGCACCATCAAAGCAAGAGACATAACGGAATGGCGCTCCGTGATAGCGAACCTTCGATGTGGATACGGCACTTAATGATGATGATCTGGTTCGAACTTTATCATGTTTATTCGATGCTTTATTCGTATGCCATCAATTTATGCAGACACACATAGGTTGTGTACCTATGAAGCATTGATTCTCTCGCCTTAGTCCCAAATAGTGTGTTGTAGTCCTCAAAGAGGCACCTTCTTCAGTACCCCCTTCCTAATTCCCCAATATATATGTTTTGGGTCTGTTTTCAGGGTCGTGCATTATCTCGCTAAATCAATTCAGAGGAAGAGGTATGTTTACAGCACTCGGAAAAAATGACAAATAATCAACAACAGAACAAAATATTGACCAAAGCAGGATCGAACCCGTACTCAGTGGCACAGCGCCTTGCCACGAAAAGCCAAACGCTAGGGAACACTGCCACTCAGCTAACTAAAAAATTAGCTATTGTGGACAATGTCTTTTCGCGAAGGTGTTTTCATGACTATAGCATAAGGTTGCGATCACAGCTCGGAAAAAATTTTCCTGTTAAGACAAGTATCTCCCGGATAGGGTAGGGCTGAATACTTGCGTTGCAGACAAACATTTAGGACGAAACAGCACGAATAGTAGTCTCCAGTGGTTTAGACTGGAGACAAATAATAATAAATGAATATTATTATACAGGGAAACATCCGAGGCGATAATCAGCGAATCAATTCAGAGGAAGACCACGACAGCTAAATTTTTAGTTAACTGAGTAGTGGCAGTGTTCTCTAGCGTTTGGCTTTTCGTGGCAAGGCGCTGTGCCACTGAGTACGGGTTCGATCCTGCTTTGGTCCATATATATTTTTTTCTGTTGTTGATTATTTGTCATTTTTTCCGAGTGCTGTAAACATACCTCTTCCTCTGAATTGATTCGCTGATTCGGAAGTTTCCCTCTATGATAATATTCATTTATTATTCTATCTATTGACCTTTCGAGCCGTAGTCGGCCCATAGGGCGTAGACCAAGATACTCCTTCTCCTATCTGAATTTTTGTTCTAGCAGTTTTCTTTTAAAGATATTTTATCAAATCTCGCCATTTGTCTCTGTTCTGTGCAAGCTGCTCTATCTCATTGATGGAGCCGAATCCTGCTGCTCTTCTCTCTCTCATCAATGTTCTTCTCAGTGTCTCCCTGGGTCTTCCTCTTTTTCTCTTACCTGTTGTTTCCCACATGAGGGCTTGCTTTGCTATTCGGTTATTATCTCTTCTCATCACATGTCCAACATATGACCATCGTCTTTTCTTTATTACTGAGGATATTAGTGGTTGATTGGCGATTTCTCTAATTTCCTCATTTGTTTTGCATTCGTTCCACGCTATACCAAGTATTTTCCTTAGACATTTATTTTCGAATGCGTTCAACTTTGCTTCTATATCTCTTGTTGTTTTCCAGTTTATTTATTATTATTTGTCTCCATTATCTCGCTATCCTGGCCTACTCTTCTAGTTTTTAGTTATACTTTTTAAAAGCATGGGGAGCTCTTCAGGTAATTGCTACAGAAGTTGCTATTGGTCTCCAGATGACAACAAACATGGCAGGCGGGACACGTACCGAGATTAACTTTAACAGACTTCTTGGACAATGTCAGACTATGGCTGCAGATAAAGAACACAGAGATTGGCGGTTTGATAAGGTTTAGTGGTGTTATCATGACTATTTCCTTTTAAATTATCATATGGTTTGTTTATTTCAGTTAATTTTACGATGCAACTGAAAATAGAATTTCCAAAAAATAAAACACTAATAAACTCTAAACTTACTAAACTAAAACTTAAACACAATTTTTTTTTAGTTTGGGGGGGGGGGATATGTCCATATATTGAAATTCATTTATATATTGTATTATTGATCATAATCTTCTTTAAAATTCTACCGACTCACCACTTACTAATTGTAGTTTAATAAAGTTAGTATTGCAGCAGAAGTTTATGTTTTTTTTTTAATGCAATTTTATAGTTTATAGTAGTACTACTAACTTGCCAAGAACTAAAGAACTACACTGCTGCTGCAAGTCAACATTTAGTATTTAAAATTCATCATGACCATAATCATCGCGAGTAATATAATAAATGTGTCATATGAATTATTTACTAGAATATTGTCTATCTTGGTTTCAGAGTGAGTTTTGCATTCTAGAAATTCTGCCAGATGGATAGTGTTTTAATTTCTTTTTCATTAATCTAGTGTGGCATTGTGTCCAGAAATGGGTAAAGTCTTAGTTTAGTCATTTAATTTAAAGTTTGGAAGATTAATGTCTCCATGAGAAACAATTTACTTTATTTGGACTTCTAATTGTAGTGAAAAAAGAAACAATGTGAGGGTAAAGTCATAACCTAACCCTAAAACCTAAAATACTTTTTAGCAAAGAGAACTATTGTAGTTTAGGTTTAACCCTAGATTAAGATACCCATCTGTAACTCACCCAGTTATGCTATCTATTGTCCTTTCGAGCTGAAGATGGCACATAGGGCAGAACCACAATCTCAAAAAACAGAAACCTTGCGTGCCAAAATGGCACACATTGCAGAGATTACTGCTTCCAAAACCTATGGCTCTGTTTCCATAACAATACTTTTTACAATGACAGCTTGTCAAGCCATCGATCAACCTCCTTAGTCACCTCTTACAACATGCCTGGAAGGTCACAGTGTCACTATTCTTTACTTCCCTCATAATGAGGCCCCGGTAACACACAGTAGGTATGCTACTGTAGTAAAAATTACTACCACTTAAATGTAACATTAGGTTCTCTAAAAAGAGTATTTTCTCTGTACTTTTGACATACATCAGTGTATTCACACTAAGCAAAACATGGGGATTTGAAATTCATGGCACAGGTTGATTTATGATCTGATTTTCACCTCATGGACCGGATATGTTACAATGTCTATTGGTTTGGTTGCCGTAAATCCATCAGTATCTTTGCTACCTAATAGCATTATTCGCTGTGTTTCCTGAGTCACAAAGGGTTGTTTGATGTCTGACGATGACTGAGGAAATTTCCTTGGTCACAGCTTAAAAAAAAAAGGAAAAACAACAAATTTCTTCAAAATTTGCAATGTTTTTTCATCATTAAACAATGTATTTCATGATCTGAAAAAAAAAAAATCCAACATAAATGGAAACGAAATAAACATTCAGGATAACCAGAAGTAATTAAGAACAGTAATTAGGAAGGTTGGGGGGGGCGGGGGGGGGGGGGGGGGGGGGGGGGGGGGGGGGGGGGGGTAATGTTTGAACATGGCAAAATGTCAAATTTTGAGGAATTTGTGTTTTGATATGGTCATTTTTACTACATTATCATAATCTAAGTTTAATATTTACCAATTGAAAGTTTACTTTGCCACAGAATCATTTTGAACAGTTTTCTCTCCTTGCTCTCTTTAAAGAATGTTTCCAGTAACAAAAAATGTATATTCTTCTGTTAATAAGTAATTACTGTTTATTTTCAGTATATTGGTGCTCTCCAGAGTTTCCTGACAAAACTGAAAACAGCACAGAGGTAAAGCATTACAAACTGTTGGCTGACTGCTTTCAAGGATAGTTATTTTCATAAAAAAAGACTGATTTATAAATTAGTGTTTGAAACATTTTACATCTAACCACCTGTTGGAACATTATTCAGTTAGAACTATTAATATGGTTACATCCCACCATAGAATTGGCCTGCATGAAGAAATAACAAATAAAATGTTTTTTTTTTTTTTTTGCGTTCGCCAGCTGACGAAGTCCTTAGAGACTAGAAACTGAATTTTGCGTGTTAATCTGTTTTTCCCTGGCAGCCGTGTATACAGGGGTCCCTAGCCGCACAGGCAGATAACTCCGTCTTCGGAGGTACTCATATTTTTTTTGTTGATGAGTATTGACATTTCAAGCCAGTCTCGCTGCCGAGACCAGGAGCGGTTGTCGCAGAGAGAAATCATAAATAATAATCACAGCAAGGATTTGAACCCACAGCCTCTCTGTCTCGAGGCCGACGTCTTGCCTCAAGATCAGCCAGTACCCCATAAAATGGATTGACCATGTGATAAGACAGAAATACCTAAACACGACACAGTGAGCCTTTAATAAATGTTGTGAGAACACCAGACTCAAAGGTTGACCATGAAATAGATGGATTGATGGAATATTAGAAACACAATAGGAAACAACAACAGCAGCAGAGCCTAACATAAGAGCCAAAGACTACAAATTACATCTCCCCTTGACGATGAAAGGTCATTTAAGAAGAAAATGCATTATATTTTACATTTCAGACACCTTTCTACGCTTTTAGCTCCGTGTGGAGCCTAGGTCTTCAACAAACACTTTCCAAGTCGTTCTGTTTCTTGCCATTCTTTTAAGATCATTCCATGTCTTCCCCATCATCTTCATCTCTGCTTCTATCTGTCTTCTTCAAGAATTCCTTGGTTTTCCTTTTTGTCTTTTTCCCTGGGGATTCCAAAAAGGGCCTGTTGTGTAATACTCTCAGTTGGCTTCCGTAGTGTGTGTCCTATCCAGCGCTATCGTCTTCACTGTATCTCTTTATCTACTGGTACATTTCCATAATTCTATGTTAGTGATTTTGTCCTGCCATTTCCATCCTTTTATTCTGCGTAAGCATCCATTAATGAAAGTCTGTATCTTCATGATTGTCATTTTAGTTGTTCTGCTTGTTTCACAGCCATATAATAAGACTGACTTAACATTGGAATTGAAAATTTTTAATTTAGTATTTAACCTAATTTCTTTGGACTTCCATATGTTTCCCAGTGCAACAAATGCTCCTCTTGCTTTTGATATCCCTATTTTGGCATCATTTTCTGTTCCTCCCTCTTTGTCTATAATCTATCTATCTATTGTCCTTTCGAGCCGAAGACGGCAGATAGGGCAGAACCACAATCTCAAAAACAGAAACCTTGTGTGCCAAAATGGCAGATATTGCAGAGATCACTGATCTAAAATCTATGGCGCTGTTTCCATAACAATACTTTTTACAATGACAGCTTGTCAAGCCATCGATCAACCTCCTTAGTCGCCTCTTACGACATGCCTGGAAGGTCACAGTGTCACTATTCTTTACCTCCCTCATAATGAGGCCCCGGTAACACACGGGATATAATATCTTATTGTCTATAATACTGCCCAGTTTTATGTAAGATTGTAAGTCTAGTTGAGGTATTTCACCTACTTTTTATTTGGTTATTGCCAACTGCATTAATTCTCATGATGTTGGTCTTATCTCTATTTATTATCATCTGTTGTGATCTCTCATCAAGTATCTGTTGATAGTTGTGTGATGGGAGAGCTATGTCTTCAGCAAAGTCTAAATCATCAAGTTGCTTGGTCAGTGACTACTGGATTCCATTTCTGTTGTTTTGAGTTATTTTCATAATCCAATCTATTGCCAGTAGAAAGATAAATGGAGATAGAAGGCATCCCTGCCTTACTCCTGTTCTTATTTCAAATGTTTCTGTAAGCTGCCCTTTATACACCACACTACATTTCATTCCTTTATACATTGTTCTTATCAGTTTAATAAACGTTTTGGGGATTCCGTAATGACTCAGCAACTTCCAAAGAATTCCTTTGTCTAAACTATCAAATGCCTTTTCATAATCTATGAATCCAATATAAAGTGGGGAATGTAGTTCTAAACTTTAACTATTATATGAAGGGTAGTTATTTGATCAGCACATGATCTGTTCTTCCTAAAACCTGCCTGTTCATATCTCAAATGGTTTTTTTTAGTCTCTCCACAATGATTCTAAAAAAAAAAAAAAAAAAAGTAAAGTACCCCCGTCATGCCAAGTGGCGTATAGGGAATACAGTGTTAGTGACCATAAATTTTACAGATCTTCGGCACATGTTTCTTGGGGTAATGTGGTCGGTATTACGCCCGTACCTCTTCACTTTCCCAGAAAAAAATCCGGTACCCATTAAAGGCTGGGTGAACCCGAAGGCCGTCGGTTGGGATCGAACCCTACCCCTTGTCCTTTGTAGTTCAGTTCACTAACCACTGAGCTATCGCGGCTCCCCACAATGATTCTGCTTAATATTTTTCCTGGCACTGTTAGTAGCACAATTCCCCTATAATTTGTGTACTCCTATAAACTTCCTTTCTTTGGTAGTTTGATTATATAGCCTTCTTTCCAGTCTTTAGGTATTTCTTCCCTCTCCCAAATTTTATCTAATAGATTATGTAGCATCTTGGTAGAGGTGTCTACTCTGATGGCTTCTGAAGGAATTTCATCTGGTCCTGTGGCTTTACCATTTTTTAATAGTTTGATGGCTTTCATTATTTCTTCTTTGCTTGGTTTTCCACAGTTAATGTGTAACTCTTCCTCTTCTGGTAGTGTATCTGGAGGGTTATTTGAGCCGGGTCTGTTCAAAAGTTCTTCAAAGTGCTCTTTCCATCTCTCCATTTGTTCCCTTATATTACTAAGCAGATTTCCTTTCTTATCTTTAATAAAGGTATTGATCTGTTTATATTTACCACTTAATTTCTTTGTGCTGTTGTACAGTTCTTCCATATTCCCTTTTTTTGCTGCCTCTCTAGCTGATCCATCTATGTTCTATGATCTGGTGACACCCATGTAGCTTTATGTTTTCTTTTATGTTGGTATATTGTTCCTCCTAGGCTCATTTGATTAAAAGCACAGAAGTTCACAAATATCTCTCCATTTTTATCTATATCTCCAAGTCCATGTTTTCCCATAATCTCTTTGAAGCCTCTTGTCTGATCCTACTTTTGCATTTAGACCTCCCATCAATATTATAATATCCTTGGCTCGTTTTTCATCCATCTGACATTGTAACTGTTTATAGGACTCATCTTTAACTAAATGATTCTTATCATTAGTTGGTGCGTAACATTGGATAATGTGTATTTTTATATTGTTTTTTGTTGTTTTAAATGTTGCTCTCATTAGTCTTGGCCCTACTGCTGCCCATTCTATCAGCGTCTTCTGTGCTTTCCTTGATAACATTATAGCTACCCCTTCACTATGTTGTGCTCCAGGTTCCTGGTGTTCTAATGATAAAATCATCTCTCCTGTATTTAGTTTTATCCTTTCCGTTCCTAGCCATCTTGTTTCACACATTCCCAGAATATCTATTTTGTAATTTCTCATTTCTGCTGCTACCTGTGTGGCTTTCCTTGTTCATTTAGGGTGCGTACATTCCAGGTGCTAATTCTGGAGGATTTCCTCGTAGACAAAAGGTGAGTCGGCAACCCGGACTCCTTACGGCTTTCTCCGGATTGCGTCATACATCTCTTAGACAGAGAGCCTTTATCTTTTCTGGATGGCAGATTTACTTTTATTCTTTTCTTTGACTTGTCCATGTTTGTGAAGTTTTTTTCGGCTAATTTTTTTACAGTACAGGATAGCCGGTCCCATGCCCAAACCTCCTTAGTTGCCTCTTACGTACATGCATGGTAGGGAACAGCGCCACTATTATTTACTCCCATTTCGGGCCCGGCAGCACACGGGCGATTTCAAACATGGGACCTTATTTTCTATATAACAATGACTACTTTAGTTATAACTTTGAGGATAACTCTGCAAGCACTTTACAAGACAAATTATTACGTGACCTGGGGAAGGTGGGCTTCACAAAATGTTTTTAAAAAACAACATCAAAATACCCTGTTATTATTGTACGTTTTTGCTTCTCTAACAAGAAAAAAAGTATCTGGACTAATTGTTAAATATGCCATTCATCGTTCTGTGAAGTTTCACTGCTGACAATGTTCATTTACATTAAGAAAAAGAACTTTTAAATAGTCACCATCGATCACGACCATTGCCAGTAAAATGTCAGGGTGATCTACACATTTAAACATGATTATTAAAAAAATTGCGCTTTGCAGAGAGATTTTAAAAATAATATCCGTAATAACTATGAAGGTCACAAGTTATTTACATTTCAATGCAATGCATAGTTAATTTTTTTAAGTATTAGTTGTTCTCTTACGCCAAAATTACTGGTCAGCTACTTCCCAAGACAACATCAAATGATTGATAAAGATCTTAAGGGAAAATGGCTTTATGTTGAGTTGGCTTGAAATATTGCCTCCATTCAGGCAACAGTTGCGATCTGGAATAAGTTTCAGAGAGCATAGATGGGACTAATAAAGTAAGTAAGATATGATAAATATTAACTTCTTTCTTTGAGACACATAATTAAACAAATTTATGTGAGAAGCATAATCAAACAATTTTAATGACAAATGTCAGACACATTCTTCAACTTTCTTTATATTTTCTCAGCAAACCCTCACAAGAAACACTTTTGGAATACCAGAAAAAAGTTGATCTTCTGAAAGGATTGGCTGAAGCAGAAAAGAAGGTTTGCAAATGATGATTTCCTGATGACTTTTATTTTACTTTATTATTACTATCATATTACTGTGTCATTTAAATTATGCATTTATGCCATTTATAAGGAATACTGGAGGTTTTTTTTTTGGTATTGAGTAACAAAGATTGCATATTTAGTCTATTGACCTTTCGAGCCGTTGCCGGCCCCTAGGGCGTAGACCAAGATACACCTCATATCTGAATTTTTGTTCTAGCAGTTTTCTTTTAAAGATATTTTATCAAATCTCGCCATTTGTCTCTGTTCTGTACAAGCAGCTCTATCTCATTGAGGGAGCCGAATCCTGTTGCTCTTGCCTCTCTCATCAATGTTCTTCTCAGTGTCTCCCTGGGTCTTCCTCTTTTTCTCTTACCTGTTGTTTCCCATATGAGGGCCTGCTTTGCTATTCGGTTATTATCTCTTCTCATCACATGTTCAACATATGACCATCGTCTTTTCTTTATTACTGAAGATATTAGTGGTTGATTGGCGATTTCTCTAATTTCTTCATTTGTTTTGCATGTTTAGTGCAGATATCATATGATGTATATAACTTAGAGTTCACCCCAAAAAGGAAAAAGTCTTAATCCAATTAGAACTGGACTTTCTCACTAATTTTTTTCTCACTCACTGTCAAATAACATTGAACCATTTTTGAGCCACGTGTGTTTTATCTTCTCTTCATTGCATTCCCCTCATAACTAAACAAATAGCTACCTCTTCATTATCCTTCCTTAGAAGGATGTTATGTGGATTTGATTGCGTTGTGTTGCAGTTTACAGTAAAACTGTGATATTTGCACATTTTGGTCCAATACATCCATCTTCAACATGGTGTTTTTGAGAACTGGGTTGTCTTCTTTATCATTCCCTACTCACTTGGCCATACTAGGCTAGTTAGTCTATATTCTAGGGGCACTGTGAAGAGGTGGAGTAGGTATATATAGTTCTGGTTCACCGATCCAGGTGCAAGCCATCAACTATGAGTCACTGGTAGCTTTCAGCTCTATTGCTGTTGTGCTGTTGGATGCCTTTGGTCCCATCCCCAGCGGCGCGTCCCCCCCCCCCCCAATGTATTTAAAGCAGAGTTTTCACTAAGACAGAGTTCAGCAAATTGCAGGCAATTTAAATTGTTGATTTCTCTAACTCATTGACAGAATAGTTGTATTATCTTTGTGCTTTACCTCGCTTTATAAAATTATTGTTCATGCTTCCTGATTAATGTAAATTATAAGAGATTATTTTTTTTGGTTATTGCCTACTTTATCTTAATTTACCATTTGCTATCTTCAGCCCAATGTTATTGAGAGAGCGCTAATTACAGAGCGGCTGCGACCTGTGAGCACTAATGTTGGCAGTGCACCAGCCAAACAGCTGCATGTAAAGGCTAAAGCTAAATGTGAAGAGGATATGAGAGCAGAATTGTTTGCCTCGTCTAAGAAAGCAGTCTCAAATGCAGGTTTGTTGTTACTTGATATATATAAACATCATTATTAGTAGTTTCCTTTTCATTTGAAGCTGCTGTTATGATAGGCTCAAATATAGTGATTAATTTTAAGCTTAAAAAAAAAGTGCGCATGTAGGAAGGACAGAAGAAGGTGGGAACGCCTTCTCGGGACATGTTCTTAAGCGAAAATGACCTGGATATGCCTCAGCCATCTTAGTCTTCGACATCTGAGCATCGACACGATTGCTGGGGTCTTAGCACGTTGCAGGACAGTTAAGTTGGTTATTTTGTCCTGCCATTTGATGTGCATTATTCTGCGGAGATATTGCACGTGGAAGACATTTAGTCTTTTTTCGTGATTTGAGTATGTTGTCCAGGTTTCAGATCCATATAATAGTGTATATAATAGCTAAGCACACAAGTTTGATATATTAAGAGTTTGGTCTTCAGTGTTAGTTTCGTGTTGTTCCAAGCCCTTTCTGTGAGTTTGCTGAAAGTCGTAGCTGCCTTACCAATTCGGCTGTTTATTTCATCATCAAGTGAAGTGGTTTGCGTAATTGTGGATCCAAGATACGTGATTTTCTTAACTGATTCTAGTGGACAATCTTTTAAAGTGATTAATAGAGGTTGATGTCACCTTGACTTAATATTACTGTTTTCTGAACACTAATTGACAGTGAAAAAAGGTTGCATGCTTTGTCCAGGTTGTGGATCATCGATTGTAGGGTGACTTCACTATGAGCGACTAGGGCTGCATCGTCAGCAAATAAAAGTTCTTTAAGTGGGGCAACTTTTGTTTTTGCTCTTAGTCATGCTAAGTTGAACAGTGAGCCATCTGATCTTGTGCGAATGTAAATATCTCCTGAGCTGTTTTCAGAGGCATAATTTAGAAGGGCAGAAAAAAATATACCTAAAAGGGTGGGGGCGAGGACATATCCCTGTTTCACTCCGTTGTTGACTTTAAAACTCTCTGATGAACTCCCATCAAAGTGGATATTAGCATTCATGTTTTCTTAAAAAGAACATTATCAGTTTAACATGTGGACTATGTCCCTCCTTTGAAAATCCTTGAAACGAAGTCGAGAGGGGGATAGTGCGACTGAGTAAACCACTATCTCCATATTCTGTGCCCAGGCAGAGTAGGAAAAGTGAAATATGCATATGAATGAGTAGATGTGTGTGTCTATCTATCTATTGACCTTTCGAGCCGTTGCCGGTCCATAGGGCGTAGACCAAGATACACCTTCTCATATCTGAATTTTTGTTCTAGCAGTTTTCTTTTAAAGATATTTTATCAAATCTCGCCATTTGTCTCTGTTCTGTGCAAGCAGCTCTATCTCATTGAGGGAGCCGAATCCTGTTGCTCTTGCCTCTCTCATCAATGTTCTTATCAGTGTCTCCCTGGGTCTTCCTCTTTTTCTCTTACCTGTTGTTTCCCATATGAGGGCCTGCTTTGCTATTCGGTTATTATCTCTTCTCATCACATGTCCAACATATGACCATCGTCTTTTCTTTATTACTGAAGATATTAGTGGTTGATTAGCGATTTCTCTAATTTTCTCCTTTGTTTTGAATTAGTTCCACGCTATACCAAGTATTTTCCTTAGACATTTATTTTCGAATGCGTTCAACTTTGTTTCTATATCTCTTGTTGTTTTCCAGCTTTCACACGCATACGTAAGGGTTGATAGTACATTTGATTTTAATAGCCTAAGTTTTGTGTTTGTGCTAATTAGTTTTGATTTCCACAACTTTTCAAGGCTTCTGAAAGACATTGCTGCTTTAGCTATTCTGATTCTAATTTCTTTCCTTGTATCCCCTTCTCGATCAATGTGACTTCCAAGATAGATAAAGTGATCGATCTCTTCTACTGGTTTATTTTCCATGTATATTTTGTCATCTGTTGGAATTAAACTTTTGATGACTTTAGTCTTTTCATGATTGATCTCAAGCCCAATTTTGCTGGCTATTGCTGATAGTTCATTTGTGTTTTCCTGCATTATTTTTATCTGACTGCTGATGAGGACTATGTCATCAGCAAAGTTGAGGTTCTCCAAATGGTCTCCTTGTATCCATTTGATGCCTTTATTACCAGTGCAGCATTTCTTCATTATGAAGTCCATAACAATTCCAAATAACAAGGGCGATAAAATACATCCTTGTTTAACCCCAGTTTCTATTGAAAAACATTCGCTCAGTCCTTCCTCTGTTCGAACTGCACATGTGTAACCATCATACATGTCTTTGATAATATTTATGATTTTTGATGGTAAGCCATATTGCTTCAGAATTTTCCACAAAGAATCTCTATGAATACTATCACATGCTTTTTTGAAATCGATGAAGTTAAGTACAAAAGGTTTTTGCTTTTCAATGTGTTCCTCCGATATAAGTCGTTGAGTGAAAATGTGGTCAAGGCAGCTTCTCCCTTTCTAAACCCAGCCTGTTATTCCCCCATTACTGTATCTATTGAATCCTTTATTCTATTTAGGATGATTTTGCAGAATAACTTTGAGGCAACTGACAAAAGTGTCACACCCCTCCAGTTGCTACAAACTCTAAGATTGCCCTTTTTTTGAATCTTAACAATGATTCATTTTTTCCATTTATGAGGCATCTTCTCTGTTTTCCAAATGATGTTGAACATGATGTGTGTGTACACACACACACACACACACACACACATATATATATATATATATCATGAATATCACAAATAAAGAAACAACAGATAACATGACTTGGCTGCATGATAAGGCAGAAAAAAAAAAAAAAACATGAGCCTTCATTAAACATTCAGAAAACACCAGGCTCAAGGACCAACCAAGAAAAAGATGGATTGATGGAATATTAGAAACACTAGGTAACATAATGGCAGCAGAGGCCAACAGAAGAGCAGAAGGCCACAAATTATATCACCGCTTGACGCTGAAAGGCAAATGAGGAAAGAAAGAAGAAGAAGAACAGTAATAATAGATAATAATAAAACCTTCTTCTTCTGCTATGTATACTTTTAGACCTTAATCAGTTTTTAAAAATAAAAATAGATTGGTCCGCTGAAAGTTGTTGATATGTCCAAAGAACTTGTTCAGGTACTGTCTGGTGATAAGAAGAGTTTTCTTTGTTGTTGGTGTTTTGTTATTAGTGCCTGACCTTTCTCTTTGTTCAGTAACTACATAACACAGAGGATGTAGACAGCTAGTGATAATAATATATATATATGTATTTTTTTTTTTCGTTCGCCAGCTTTGACCTCTGATGAAGTATTCATATTTTTTCCGTCGATGAGTGATTGACGTTTCAGGCCGGGCCTTGCTACTGAGACCTGGGGTGGTTGCCGCAGAAGAAATCATAAATAAAAATCCCAACCAGTGCAGCCGAGACTTGAACCCACAACCTCTCTGTCTCGAGGCCGGCGTCTTGCCTCGAGACCAGCCAGTCCCCCATGATAATAATATGATTTTTAGGAAGTTATGTCAAAACTAGTAAATCTTAATAGATCAGTGATCAGTGAAGTAGACTAATGAACACAAGAGGTCTGATCAGATCTCAATTGATGACGTCTAGATTCACCCATCTTTAAATGGGTATCTGTGGGGCTGAGTTGTCTAGAGGTAAGACATTGGGTCCTTGGTTTAAATCCCAGTAAAACCCCACCAAGTGAATTAGACATTGTGTCCTTGGTTTAAATCCCAGTACAACCCCACCAAGTGAATTAGACATTGTGAACTTGGTTTAAATCCCAGTAGAACCCCACCAAGTGAATTATACATTGTGTCCTTGGTTTAAATCCCAGTAGAACCCCACCAGGTGAATTAGACTTTGTGTCCTTGGTTTAAATCCCAGTAGAACCCCACCAAGTGAATTATACATTGTGTCCTTGGTTTAAATCCCAGTACAACCCCACCAAGTGAATTATACATTGTGTCCTTGGTTTAAATCCCAGTACAACCCCACCAAGTGAATTTTTCACTTCAAATACAGGGTTTCTTCATGGCTTTACCCTCCTCCATTTTCTAGGCAGTGAAATCCGATGCCTAGCCTTTCAGATAATGACAAAACACAAGAGGTCCCCTGTGTATTCTCTGCAGAAACCTTGGCAGTTGGAATTGATAGGAAGAATCTACCCACAATATCAAAACTCTAAACAATACAAAATTAGAGTAACTCTGACATCTGAGAATATCTATCTGTATGGCAAGAGACAGCACATGGCTGCTAGTGTTAAAATAGAAAAAAGTAATATTCACGCAGAATTCTGTCTCTAAGGATTTTACTAGAGATATAAAGATGGCATATGCAAACAAACAATAACAAGAAATTGATACCAAATTTTTCTACAAAAGATTGTAACATTGGCATAATTCTGACCACATTACATAAAAATATGTTTGTGGTCACTAACACCATATTCGTTATATACCACAGAGCACAACGGAGTTCATTCTTTTACCTTTATTTGTTATTTTTAGTATCCTCTCTGAAAGGTATGTCTATTGGGTAATGAGTGTTATCTTTAGCAGGCTAAATGTTAATTCTAGGTCATGATAGGTGTTATTTGTAGTGAATAATAATAATAAATACCTTTTGTGATAGAAACTGACCTCCGAAAAAGAAAAAAACCTCAAGAGGAAGAGGATATCAACACAATATTGGAGCACCATCATAAGATGCAAGAAAAGCTGGCGGAGGAGATGCTCATGCATGCTCGGGCTTTGAAACAAAATATTACAGATGCTGGTCGAGTTGTGAGAGATGACACCAAGGTAAAACCGAAGTCTCAGTATTTTGATAATTTGTCTGCATCAGAGTCTTTAATCAGCTTGTAGCTTTTGTAGTACCTACATTTTAACCAGACCTCTTTAAGTGATATAGATCTGGTTGTTCATTTTACTCATATTTTATCATCTTAACACCTATTCTTTCTTTTTTTCCTGAGTCATTTGTTTTAGGAAAAATAAAATAAATGATTGCATTATGGATACAATAATGGACTTTCTCAAATAAGGCCGTTGATACCCAGTATCTATTATCAACCTCTTGTTCTAAGATAAGATGACACAATTTTTTTATGGTGGCATGTCGTAGCTCTGAAATAATCATCTCTGACACTTATAAAGGTTTTTAATCAAAGCAAAATTCTAACAGTAGCTTTAAGCCCAGAGGATTCATATAACCAAGCCAACTTTGATACACAAAGATTGGAATCATGGCTATCTGATGTGCAACTTTTATATCATGCCTCACTATTGTCTGTGCTCTTCTGTGTCTACATTATCAAAGTAGCAAATATGCAACTCTTAGAACCAGAAAGAAATATCTTTCATATAAACATATATAACACACAAAACCAACTTTGGACAAAAATGATAGTCTTTGACATTTAAGATTAATTTCAAGCCATGTCACTTTAGTGTCATTAGTCCAGCTCACTATTGAGTTCCAATAAGAATTGCTTGTGTCTCCTTCTACTTCATCTTTCCTTAGTCTCAGACCAATGAAGCAGCCAGAGGTAGATGCACTTTATGGTGTCTTTAAGGTAGCAGCAAAGTTCCTCCACCTGACTATCTTTACAAGGTGCTTCATGTCTTTACCAAACTATTCATCTCCTCCACTAAGTTATCCTTCATCTGCATCTCTTATGCCTTCTCTCCAGTCTACTACTTGGCTGTTCTTGTGATTATCTCTGGATTGCTTCTAAACATGTATCCTATGCAGCTTTATCATCTGCTTAATCACACTGTTGTGCAGCTCCTTTTGATTGCACCATTTGAAAAACTCTTGGTTAATGCTGCATATTGTAATTCTCTGTAAAGAAAAGAGTTTTCAAAACTGATCTTCCTGTTTTTAAATGGCCAAACCATTGACAAATACTTCAGACTAAATTATCTAGGAGTCACACTCATTTGATTGCAGTATATTTGTTCACCATGTTTAACACACCGTAGTAAAGTCCTCAGAATATTAGCAGGTACCACTTTGAAGCAACTACTGCTTTTTATTATTTATGAGCAGGTGATTTTGGCAACCTGATGTTGCCTGATTTACAATGTGCCTGGTTAGATAGAGAGAGTTAAAAAATGAAACAATGTGATTAGTGCTAGGTTGCACTAGAAATACCAAAATTGTAAATATGAGATATCTTAGGTCTCTTGTTAATAACAATTCATATGGCATGTATCAGCTCTGACTGCCTTTCTTATGACCTGTCAGATCTTGTATTATGTACTCATACAAGTTTTACTATATGTACTATATGTCTTCAAATATTACCAGATTAGCATCTGTACATAATTAAGTGCTATTTAACATGCACACAATCTCTGCGGTTGAAAGGAATCAGAACAGCCTGCACGTAGGTGGAGACTCTTATGTAAGTAATGTCTTGTTTGAAACTCAAAAGTACAGAATCAGTTCTAATACTGTATATGAATAGGAAAAAAAATTGTGATGCTGCAGTCAAGCTGGTAAATGAGAAAAGAAGTAGACGAGTAAAATGTATTATAACAGCCTTACTAAAAGAATAATACAAAAAAGTTGTCTGATGTTGAAGATTATAGCTTTTCTCAGGAACAAAAATTAAACATTCAAGGCTACTGCCTTTCTCGGGAGCCAAAAAAAATCTACATACAGGTTACTGCCTTTCTCAGGAGCCAAAAAAAATCTACATACAAGGTTACTGCCTTTCTCAGGAGCCAAAAAAAATGTACATACAAGGTTACTACCTTTCTCAGGAGCCAAAAAAAATGTACATACAAGGTTACTATCTTTCTCAGGAGCCAAAACTAAACATACCAAAGTAAAGCTGCTACAATACATTTTATCTGTTTACCTTGTTTCTGATTCTGTTTTGGTGAAAACACCTTTTAAAATTAATGCCTTGCCTCATGCTCAAAAGTACTTACAAGGTAACTCAGTTTGAATCATGTGCCAATCCTGAAAAAAAAGCTAGGAAAAAAGAATGGATAGAGTTATATTTAAAATATGAGCCAGAGCATGACAGCTTAAACGAGCTTAGCAGACCAAGATCTTCAGAACAGGTCACTGTGGCCTCAGAGTACACACGTGACTTTGCAACATGTGATTGTGGAGCATTCAACTGGACTGCAGCCCTCAGCATCTTATGAGCACAAATATGACCCAAAGAAACAACCTTGTAAGACAAACTATAGGAACCAGTAAAGATCTCAAATGCTGTCTTGTTTGTGACTCATCCAGGGCTAAACATCTAAATATATGGCAGTAGCTAATTGCTGAAGAAGAAGAATCATATGTAAATCTGTCAGGTTTTTTCTGGGGATTCCCTGTATCATTTAATGCAGGATCTAGTACTTAGTTCTATAGGAGATGGATGAAAAGAAACATAGATCTGGTTTTGAAGAGCATTAAAAACTAACAACCTAATGGTGAGGCAGTCATTTAGACTAATGGGTCTGTTATTCTGCATAGTGACAGTTCATGAGCTTTCACAGTCCGGATCAAAGGACCAGTAAAGAACAATAACATTGCATTTGCTGTAATTACAAATAGTTTCATCATGGCAGTAACAAAAGCAATGGCCTAGCTAGAAACACAATCTTTTACTCAAATATGATTTCTGAGTGATTCGATGAGCATGCTCAAAAAAATAAAAGCGGGCTGGGGTTGAAGGCAGTGGATGGAGTCACTAGTGAAATCAGTCTGACTATGCTCTGTTTCACTTTCATGCCTGGACACTTAGCTGTGAAAGGAAACGAACATACTGACAGACTTGCTGAAAAGGCTGGTGTGAAAAGCAGACATGCAATGGGCCAGGCTGATATTCTGAACACCTTGAAAGAAGCAAGGTGAGCTAATCTTGATTATACAGCCATGTCCAGTCTACATGAATAACAATGTCAAAATCAGGGAAGCCAGAAAGGAGTGCTACTTGGGAGACACAGACGAATAGCAAATCAATTCAGAACTGCAATCGTTAGTCTCTATACACTGCACATAAATCTACTAGTAGACCTCAGAGAAGGAGCTTGTGCCTCAAAAGCTTTGTTTTAAATGGATGCAGTCTTGTGGTAACTACATAAATTTAATGTTACATTGTTGCTTTTGAAGTAAAGTGATTTGTAGATGATCATTGAAACTGAACTTAATCATTGAAAGCTGAGTGGTCTGGTGTTATACTTACCTCATAACCCATAACTGTGCTACTGGCCGTGGAAACAAATTTGAATACCTGTGCCTCAAACATAACACAAGGTATGACTGGTACCCTTTAACTTTTCTTTGTAAACCAAGCCATTGGTCTTTCTCAACGGTGTATTAAGTAATCTTGACTCCATCCATGTATGTGTATTAAATAAAAAGAGAGGTGTTCTGTAGCAGTAAAGCGTTATGCGAAGGACATAAGTAGTGTACCTATGGGCATATCTTTTGATGGAGCATAGCCCAGTGCACTCTACCCTGATGCCAGGTACTCACTTTTTTTTCCAGCTGGGTTGACTTTCTGTGAAAAGCAAGCTTCAAATCCTGGTGTTGACATGAAAAGCGAGCCCTCAATGACTATGTTAATCGGTACCCTGTATATTGTATGGTCAATGCAAAATCTCATGTACTTGACTTATTTCAGAAAATCATGGACAGCACTCGTCTAGCTGACGCTAACATGATCAAGTTGAAGGTCGAGAGTGAGAGACTTGAGGCTCATACAAAGTCTTGCTCGTGGTGGATCTGGCTCATGCTTCTCGTTGTCATTATTACTTTCATTTCTATGGTGCTATTTATGAGATTGTTTTCTAAATAACTAATGTAATAAAATCTTAATGATAACATTATATTAATATGGTCTTGCACTACTTTAAGCAAGTTTGTGAAATCTTCCAAATTAACAGTAAGATTTGTATTTCTTATTACTGCCTTAAGTGATCCCCTAGCTGCCATTAAGCTAAAGTATGTTCTTCCATTGAGATATCTTGTTTGTATTGTGTGAACAGAGAAGAATTATCACAACAATTTGGCCAAATAAAACAACCAACAAAGATTTTCTTAATAAGTGCAGTTAGAGGCAATGCAGGGGTTCCTTTCTTATGAAAGCCTGATGCAGATGGGCAATATCATGCTGGGGCTCATATTCTTCAATGACCAATGGCATATTTAATGGGTGATGTTGTCAATATGATGCCAGGCTGCAAGAGATGATCCATACAGTGTTCAAAGACAGATATCAGAACTGGATAGATCATGTACTCAAAAGAGACTCAGAAACAATCACTGGAAGTCATCTACAGTGGATTCAGAAAAGGAGGGTGTACAAGAGGTTTACTAAGAGCAGTCTCTGGAGACAAGACTTTGGAAATGAATGGTCATTGACTGTGCTAAATGGATGAAGTTTGTTGTTATTCTGTGAGACACCATAAAGTGTGTTGATGCCTATGACTAACATGCCATTCTGTAACCAAGGGAAACAGAAACCTATCTGTAGTGCATTTTCTCATTTGTGTGGCCTGCCGTGAGGACTTATAAGACTGGAGAGTAAAGGTTGCTTGTCTAATGCAGTCGCCACGAGGTGTTTGTGTCAGGGTTTTTTATTTCAACCAAGGAAATAAGAAACAGAAAAAAATTTCTTTGTGAGTAATAAATATCCAATTTGTTTTTGTTTCATGAGATCAGGCAAAGGTTTTTATTTGCCAAAGGTATTACACATTGTTTTAAAGCACAAGAGTTTGATTTCTAAAAATGAGGAACATTTTGTGGCTCTCTTTAAAGTCAAAGTAAATCACAAACTTTCCTTTCTCATTTGTCTTTCAACAGTAGCTGATACACACAGAAAACTAGAAACAGTAAGACAGAATACATTCTTTATTTGACTAAATTAGCATTACTGTTGGCTAGTCTTTTGTCACTCACTCTCTACAATATTACAATATTTGTGCCAATTTAAAGTAATTGTGAAATTAATTTGATTTGTTTTGTGTGAGACAGAACCAGTGTCAAACTGAATATAATGAACATTTTTACCTGACAACGTACATGACAATAAATGAGCAAAAAATGAATGTTTTTCTGTGGATGGATACTCGAATATCCTATTTAAAAAAAAGTAAAGTGCCTCCATCACGCCAAGTGGCGTATAAGGAATATGGTGTTAGTAACCATAAATTTTACAGACCTTCGGCACATGGTTTTTGGGGTATGTGGTCGGTATTACGCCCGTGTCGCTTTGCTCTCCCAGAAAAAATCATGTACCCATTAAAGGCTGGGTGAACCCAGAAGCCGTCGGTTGGGATCGAACTACCACTTGTCCTTTGTAGTCCAGTTCACTAACCACTGAGCTATCGCGGCTCCCTCGAATATCCTATACTCTGTGTATAATCGATTTGTGATGGGACATAACTTTCATAATATAGTGGGTTAGTTTTTAACAGTTATAACCCTTGAATATGTTTCTTAAACACATTAAATAATAATAAATCGAATCACAAATGCGTTAGCTTTTGGAAGGAAGAAGAGATAAAATAGAATCCATTTTCACAAACTCAAAAGACTGGAAAAGAAAAGAGAGTCTACGGTTGCTATAACTCAAAAGACTGAAAAATAAAAGAGAGTCTACGGTTGCTATACTCGCAGTATCAATGTGATCTTCGTGCAGACGATATTACAACATCAGACCATGACTTCTTTCTTTCTTGTTTTTTTTTATTTATTTCTCTTACTTTCTTTGCTAAATTAAATTCTAAACGTTTGAAGACAGGCGAGTAGTGTGGTAGAAAGTGATTTTAAGCGTCCCAAGCCATGAAACAATATCAAGTACATGTAATTATGACTTTAACCTGTGACTTTCACCCAACATTGGTCGGCAAAGAAATGCCCATAAATGTATCAAAATGCGAAGCTCCAGTGAAGCTAATAGTGAGGAGAAATGAATATATTTATATAAAAAGGGTATGGGTAAAGCTTCACGTAACAAGTGGACAACACAAACCAGAACGACGTTTCAGCGCAATAGGCCTTCAACAAGAGCAAACATACACAGGTACAAACATGTATTTAAAATAAAAAATAATTTAAAAAATATAATAAATTATATTATTTTTATTTTAAATGCATATTTTCACGTGTGTTGTATGTTCCTGTTGAAGGCCTATTACGCCGAAACGTCGTTCTGGTTTGTGTTGTCCACTTGTTACGTGAAGCTTTAATCATACCGAAATATGTATGTATAGTTTTTTGTCCATTTCTCCTCGGTAACTTGTGCCCAACAGATACCGTGGTGTTTGAAATTGCTGAGTTGTTTGCTGGACTGCTCGACAACACCAGTATTGTCTGCGACTCAGCTTACTGTATGGGTCAGGATCGGTGGCAACACTATTTGTTTAAGACCCTGCTTTCACCTCGATGCGATATCTCTGGAAACAGACCATTCTGACTAAGCGAGTAGGTATCGAAGAATGAATGCAACACGATAGTCAATAATGTGGTGCTGAAGTCGGATCTGTTGGACCGAAATGTGCAAATAACACGGCACGACTGTCAACAACAACACAAATGCATCCACCTAACAGCTTTTTAAGGGTGGACGATGAAGAGGTGTTGTCGTCGAGTGTTCACAACCTAAACAAATATCTGAATGAGCACCAAACTGTAACTGGACTAGAAGTTGATAGCGACACATACCTCACTGTTTGCGTCATGTTCGGTGAATCAAAATTTATCAAGATCCTACTCCACTTCCCCGTGGTTGGCCTAAAACAGACTAAGCAGTCTGAGTTGGAATCGAAGAGGAAAGACAACCCGTACCCAAAAATGTTTGTCATAAGTAGGATGTGTCGGAACGAAAGACTCCAAATAACACTGCTTGCTGTAAATGACAACATAACGCATCAACGTCTATTTAGAGTCCTTATAATGAGCGGACGATAAGAGAAGTGAGCTTCTGAACTCTGAAGAAAAGAGGAAAGCAACAGGAAATGCAACTTTTTTAAAAAGAGAAATCGAAAGAGTTATCTTTTCTTTAAAGCATGAAACTACAGAAACAACAAATGCATATTTTACAAAATATAACAATAATCGGTGGTAGTGGCGATAGTAGTGGCTTGTATTGGGCGATGGAATGAACTCTTCCTCTACATTCATTGACACCGTCCAGTTAAAAAGTAATAGTAAAAAGCTCATGTCACGTGGCGTATAAGGAATATGGTGTTAGTGACCATAATTGTTACCGACTTTCGGCGCATACTTTTGGGGCAATGTGGTCGGATTACTCCCGCTCCGCTTTACTTTCCAAGAAAAAATCCGGTACCCATTTAAGGCTGGGTGAATCCGGAAGCCGTCGATCAGGATCGAACTCGACCTCTTGTCCTTTGTAGTTCAGTTCACTAGCCACTGAGCTATTGCGGCTCCCGCTGTCCAGTTAGTTCAGCTGAAAAAGAAACGGGCAACTGGCTCACTGAGTTGGGAAGGTAATTACAACGAGGAAGAGCACAGGGCACAACATCAGCATCATGTGCCATACCGGTAGGCGATCATGTCCTTTCACGATCTTCGAGCCTACCGTGCATCGTATCAGATCTGTTTTTGACTGTTTTTCATGCCATGACACCAAGCTATCCAGTATTTTCACTCTTTGTCATCCGCTATCTCTTTCCCCTTGTATTTTGCCAGTTGTAACCAAGTATTACACAAAATCTTCTTCTTCTTCTTTTCTCTTTCACTGATACCTAAAAGGTGTCGTGATTTATATCATTTGTCGTTCTTGTGCTGCTCGAATTGTCTGAATTAGTGATTTTCCTTTGTTGTTACATGTCTCTATCACTGCATCTATCCATCTTCTTCTGGGTCTTCCTCTTGGTCTTTTCCCATGCATTCTCGAGAAGAACGCCCTTGATGGTGATTGGTGAGGATTCATTCTGACCAGGTGGCCGAACCATTTAAGTTGTTGTTGTTCTATATATTCTTGGCAGGGTTTTGTTCCTACCATTTTTCTTATGGTTTCATTTGGTATTCTATCTCTTCTTGTGTTGTTTGTTACTTTTCTCAAGCATCGCATCTCACATGTATTGATCTTTCTTAAATGGGATTTAGAAAGGGTCCATGTTTGACTTTGATAGCACAAAGTTGGTATGAAGATGCTATTTATCATTTGTTGTTTAGCTGGCATAGAAATGTTTGGATGTCTTAACAATGGTGAAAGCTGGTATGTGACAGCATTTGCTTTTTGTATTCTCATGTCAATTTCTCTGTCTAGTTTTCCATCTTCTGTGAACATTGCGCCTAAATACTTGAATTCCTCTACTTGTTTTATTTCTTTGTCTTTGATCTTGATGTTTAATGGTGTCTCAATTTGCTTATTCTTATAGCCTCTGTTTTTGCTGTGTTAATTTTCATACTGTAGTTTGTGCAGCTTTTATCTAGAGATGTTAAATGCTGTTGTAGCAGGTTTTCATCCTCATATATTAGGCATTGGTCATCTGCGAAGAGTAGCTCATTGATGTTGGAGTTTTCTACCTCTATGTTATTATTTGATTTGTCCTTGTTGTTGGTTGTTTCCTGATTTATTTTGTCCATATATATGATGAAGAGGAGTGGTGAGAGGACACATCCTTGTCTTACTCCTGTTGTAACCTGAAACCATTCTGACAGACCTTCCGATGTTCTGACGGCACTTTGACTGTTTTTATATAGTGCTATTATATTATCTAGTAGTTGTCCTGCTACCCCGTATGTTTCTAAAGTTTGCCAAAGTTTGTTCCTGTCCACACGATCAAACGCTTTTTCCTGATCTATAAACACTATATTTAGGTTTCTGTCATATTCTATTGTTTTTTCACATAGTTGTCTCAATGTAAATATAGCATCAGTGCAGCTTTTGCCTTTTCTGAATCCGAATTGATTATTACTTAATTGTGGTTCTATTATGTATCTTACTCTCCTCTCTAATATTTTAGCAAACATTTTACCAACTTGACTCAATAGGGATATTCCTCTGTACATTTCACACTCCCTTTTACTTCCCTTATTCTTCCAAAATGGGACAATGATAGCTTTTTGCCAATCGTCTGGGACTTTTCTTTCTTCCCAAGCCATATTGAATATGATAGTAAGCCAATCTATAGGAAAAATTGAAAAAAAAAAAAATAAAAAATGGTATGTTAGAAGCTTTACGTGATTAATAGACGACACAGATTCGAAGAATCTTTACTGCAGCTTCGCATTTTTATGCATTCATTTGCATTTCTTTGCCTTAACCCCTAAGCCAATCTATAGCTGTTTCCTTACAAGCTAGTAGCATTTCTGTTGTTTTTCCATCTATACCAGCTGCTTTGTTCTTTTTATTCTGTTTCAATGCCCATTCTACTTCTGCTTTAAGTATATTCGGTTCCTGTTCATCATACTGCCTATGTTTAAACTCTGTATTTCCGTTTGTATTTCCCTGGTTTAATAATTCCTTAAAGTATTCTCTCCATCTGATTATTATGTTTTTCCTGCTGCTGATTGGTCTACCTTTCTTGTCGTTTATTATAGTGGTTGGGTTATAATCATTATTTCTTACTCTCATTGCTTTTACACTTTTGAAAAATTCTCTGGGTTCTTCTCTACATGTTTTGCTAATTCTTCACCAAATGCTTTCCATGAGTCTGCTTTTGTTTGTTCTAGGATCTTTTTGCTATCATTTCTGGCTTGTCTATAGTGATTGTAGTCTTCTGTTGTTTTTGTCTTCTGCCACGTTTTATACTTGTCTTTCTTGTGTTTCACTGCTGATTTTACTACTTCATTCCACCATCTTGTAAGTTTCTTTCTGCTCTTTCCTATATTTTTCAGACCGCATTTCTCTTGTGTTGACTCTATTAAACCTTCTTTAAACTGTTTCCATGCTTCTTCTATGTTTGTAGGTTGTATTACACAAAATGCTGTTGTCAAATACGGTAAAGGTAATACTTCACTCTCCTGGACCAGTATATCTGTTGTGTGATATCTTCTCTTCACACTTATTCAAAATATGTAAGGTAAAGTACGAGACTTGAACCGGCGTCTTAGCACGTGAGTTTCCACCCATATGTGCTCGCCGCCTATCCAGAAACGTTCGGAGATTTCTGTATAGTGTCGCCTCAAGCATCGAAACTTAGATGCGAGGCGACATTCCTCACCTTCCCAGGGTAATACCCTCGTACCCATTTCTGCCAACGGCTGGGTCGACCATGGGGGTATTTGTTTTTTTCCCAACCACGAGAACAACTCACACTGCTCCCAGCGGGAATCAATCACGGGTTGTCTGAACGTCGGTAGTCCAGTCAGGTGGTTTTCCCAACTTGGCTACCGAGGCCCCCTCTAGATATGTGTGCACAAACACCACAAGGACACAACAAGAACAATCTCCACCTAATGTCAAACTGCAACATTACAATAAATAAATAAGAGGCTGCCTCTACGTATTAAGACTTATAAGAAATATGGCGCCAGCGCCCATATTTTTATTAAACGACAAACGGCATATTTTATGACGTGGTCAGTATCACGCAAGGCCGCCCTACTTTACAGAAATATCCTGCGCCCATTTAAGGCTTTGTGGATGTATGGTCGGTCAGGATCGAACTCGAATCTTGTCCATAGTAATCCAGATTACTAATCACTGAGCTTTCGCGTCTCATTAGATTGGCTAAAGAAGAAAAGAAATCTATGGTTGCTAGTGAGAAGCTTTCAAATAAAACGTTTTTGTCAAGTCATCATGTGATCAATGCGCTGGCTCATTTAAGTGGGCGCGTTGTGTTGCAGACACGTTAAAACACATAGACTATGATAAACATCTACTTTTTCCTACTAATCACCGATAGTTAAAAGACATTAAATTAATGTAGATGTCTTTTAAAGTTTGCGAGAGGTTGCAACAAACAATCGAAGTGCATAATTATCTTTTGATTATTGTGAAGAAACACAAAATGAAATGGTTTGGCCACGTATCTAGATTATCTTACCTAGCAAAGACCATTCTGCAAGAAACTAAACAGAGAAGGAAGGTGAGGTAGACAGAAAAAAGAGATGAAAAGAGAACATGAATGAACGGACAAACCTCGACTTCGCAGAGTCCAAAAGAATGACTGCAGGTATCGGAGAAGTAAATGAATTTAAATATTTGGGAACTTTGTTAACCTCAGACGGAAGATGTACAACAGAAGTGAGATGCAGAATGGCTCAGGCAAAAGTAGCTTTCCAAAAAATGAGGAAGATACTATGCAATCCATATTTAACAATAGAAACAAGAAAAAGAGTTCTTAAATGTTATGTAGAGCCAGTCTTAACATATGGATGTGAATCATGGACAATAGGACAACAGACAAGAAAATCACTGGAGTCTATAGAAATGTGGTTTTATAGAAGAATGTTGAGAATACCATGGACAGCTAAGAAGCGTAATGAAAATGTTCTGAAAGAGGTCAAAGCAAAAAGAGAGCTAATTTCCAATATTAGGGAGAAACAATCATCATTTTTTGGCCACGTAATGAGAAGAGAGCAGCTGGAATATATTGTAACAACTGGAAAAATGAGGGACGAAGAGATAGAGGAAAGCAGAGAGAAAAAAATACCTGACAGATTAAGAGAATGGCTTGGCAGAAGATCAACAACAGAAATGATAAATAACTGTCGAGATCGAAAGTTGTGGAGAGACATGATCACCTACGCCAGCAGGCCCGGTACTTGATGAATGATGATCGGAGAAGCTTGATAAAGTCTGGCAGTAGTGCCCTAACTTCACCTAGGATGAGAAAGGGAATCTTTATGTTGTTATTTACAGAAAGTTTGATACATTATCTGCACCTTACGGCCCAACACATCTGACTCTAGTATGTCATTTTTTGAGGTACTGAATTTCCTTTCTTTCGATCCGAATTCGCATTGCCAGACCACCTCAGGTCCTGTCTGTCGTTTTAACTCATTTGATACATTTAGCTGAATTTACTTGCTACATAGTAGTATATTTTCTTGAAGGCTTTCAATGTGAGGTGTTATCTGTCTGTTTTACTGTTCCGGTATTCCCTTGCCTTGCCAGGTATACCTTTCTTAAATACCATCCACACACACACACACACCCGCACACGCTTATCCGCGCGGGCATAATTTTTGCATTATTTATCAAGTGTAATTTTTCAAACACGTCTGTCATCCGCAAGGTGGAGCTGCTAAAATGAAGAACTCAGAACTCGGCTCACGTCTCGAACGGGACTCGCTCTCCTGACACCAGCAAAACTTACGATGGACAGACGTAGAAACGCAGCGCTGTTGTTGCTGTTACATAAGTAACCCGCGGTATTTGGAGCGCATAATTCAGGGAATAATTGTTCCCCGGGAGAAATAAATTACTAGCCTGTTGCCTGGTGTCAGTACAAAATGTTACATTTCAGTACAACCAACAAACACAATTCTTATTCTCCTTTTCCGCCTCTCTTCCTTTATCTATCTCCCTCTCTCAGTAAAAGTAAAAAAAGTAAAGTGCCCCCGTCACGCCAAGTGGCGTATAGGGAATATGGTGTTAGTGACCATAAATTTTACAGACCTTCGGCATATGATTTTTGGGATAATGTGGTCGGTATTACGCCCGTGCCGCTTTACTTTCCCAGAAAAAAATGTGGTACCCATTAAAGGCTGAGTGAGTTGGGATCGAACCCTACCTCTTGTCCTTTGTAGTCCTGTTCACTAACCACTGAGCTATCGCGGCTCCCTTCCCTCTCTCAGTGTTTCCATATTATTCTCTTACACCCTTTCTCTCTCTCTCTCTCTCTCTCTCTCTCTCTCTCTCTCTCTCTCCCTCTCTCTCTCATGCTATTCTTTATCACTCTATCGCTTCCTTCCATCCCTTCTTTCATCCATGTCTTCTTGTTTATGTCTCACATGAACAACGAGAAACAAAATATTCCTGACAGAGATTTGGGGTTTGCCTTGACTCAGGACGTCCAATAAAACCTGACCTGAAAACGGCCAGTGACCCATAGCTGGCTGTCTGCGTCAAAATTTCAACTGAACTTATAAAGATCCAACTCTCCCTTTCCGCTGCGAATCTAAAAAAAAAAAAAAAAAAAAAAAAAATTAAGTTTGATATGTTAGAGCGAACCATGCCTGTAAATATTATGCAACATTTAAATACATATTCTTCAAAAAATTATTATATTTATTAGCTGATAATCAACTGTTTAAAGTTTCTGAACATTTTGATAGATCACAGGTCCAAAGAAGTAAATTTATAAAAATTAGTTGATGCCGTTTCATCACTTCACTGTAGAGTCTAGAAAAGATAATGTTAGAGAGAGTGTGATAGAGAGAGAGAGAGAGAGAGAGAGAGAGAGAGAGGTATCAAAAAAAAAAAAAAACTAGGAAAACACAATGCTGTTGAAATTTCAAGATTGTAGTAGAAAAAGAAAGAGGAGTTGGAGAGAGACAATTGCACATATTTCATGTCACTGGAGAGGGAGAGTGGCAGTTTAAAGTCTAACATTAAGAAACAGAGAGAGAGAGAGAGAGAGAGAGAGAGAGAGAGAAGAGCGAAAAAGAGAGATATAGTTATATATATTAAACATTAAGATATAGATAGAAGAAAGAGATGAGAGATAAGTAAAAAAAAGTAGTCACGCCAAGTGGCGTATAGGGAAATATGGTGTTAGTGACCCTATATTTTACAGACCTTCAGCACATGATTTTTTGGGGTAATGTGGTCAGTATTACGCCCGTGCTGCTTTACTTTCCCAGAAAAAATCCGGTACCCATTTAAGGCTGGGTGAACCCGGAGCCGTCGGTTGGGATCGAACCCTACCCCTTGTCCGTAGTAGTCCAGTTCACTAACCACTGAGCTATCGCGGCTCCGAATGAGAGATAGGCATTTTTAATTTCTAGCATTAATAGATAGATATTAAAATTCAGGAGTTAAAAGAGTTGAGAGAGTTTATATTTCTAGCATCAAAAGTTAACCTTTTGAAAATCCTAGAATGACAAGAGAGACAATTTCAAATACTAGCATGAAGATAAAAGCAGTTTAAAATCTTAGTATGAAAAGAGATACATTTCAAAGTCTAACTACTAAGAAAGAAACAGTTAATAATGCTAATATGGAAATGAAAGCAGCTTAAAATCCTGTTATGTAAATAGCGATAGACAATTACATCTCGAGCATTAAAATAGAGAAACAGTCATTCTTTTATATTTTTTAAATTGAGAATCAAGTTCTGAATAGTTTATCAAACTTGTAGTAACAAGTGTTATAACCTGATGTTTATAATGTCTCTGTGCGGTGACTCGATCAATATATAGAAAAGAAAGGGGGAGCAGGGGTCTACATAGAGTACTCATAAAGATAACATTATGGATATGGAAAAGTTAACAAAAGGGAAATAATATCACAAATACGATACAGAATTGCAAGCAATAAAGTTGGAATAGAAAAACTGCTGAACAGTAATCTTAGCCCACAGCCTGTGGAATTTTTGGCAGATGCAAGATCAGTGCTCCAGGGAAAGCAATCCAGAAAGTTGCTACATCTGCAAACTTTATTGACTGAACTCTACAAACACCACAGGGTTGCCCTGCAGTGGACCCCATCTCACTATGGAATACCAGGAAACTTTAGAGCAGATCAGCTTTCAAAAGAATGTGCAACAGGCACACAGCCAGATGCGCCGGTTACATACCATCATAAGATACAGATAATCAAATCAATCAGAAGATCAAATGCTCCAAATCAGGAAGCCTTTCATTATATGAATAGATGGGAATAAGTTATCATCATACGCATTAGAACAGTACATAATTGACTCCACAGTCACGTGTCTACAAAGTTCAAGATCGGCACCTCAACTACATGTACATGTGGATAGGCGCCCCACACAGCGGAACGCATATTTCAAGAATGCACTGAGTATAGTAGACTGAGGAAAGTCCACTTATACCATTAATACAATAATATAGACAAGACTATATGCACCACTGCAAGACTGACAAAAGACGGTAACATTTATACAGGAAACGACATTGCAGTTATAGACAATACTTCAGGCGAACGAAAGATAGATATATAGATACAGAACGGTTTTCGAAAATATTAAGAGACAAGTCTCAGAATGTCTTGAGGCCTGCAGTGGATATTTTGAACACATGCTGTAAACACAGCTTCATCGCACGAACAGCTTCTTTACCTAATACAAGCCAGCCAACAACAGTAGTATCTAGATGAATAACACAAATGTTATATACAATTTCACGTAAATTAAAAAATATGTTCACTGCATCGGACTTTATACAGCCTTGTTTTCTTATTTGACAGAAGTTGACGTTTCTGTGAGCAAAGGAAGATAACTTTTAATTTTTTGAGAGAAATTATAAATAATTAATATTTGCAACACAAATTAAGGAAAGGTACATTTATTTTAATTTGGTACTTTAGAATTTGCAATTTCTTATATAAATTTTAAAAGAACTTGCACATTTAATGAGAAAATTATTTTCTGGTAAAGAATATGCATAGGAATAAAACTTTTAACAATTTACAATTACAATATATCGACGTATAAAGAATACTTAACTATTAATATAACTGGAGTTACTTCCCTTATAATAAACCAGATAACTTTTCATTTCTTAAGCATATAAGTTTGTATCAACATTTTCATCAACAATTCAACGGTATAACACTTTTTTGGCAATTAAGTTTGATATGTTAGAGCGAACCATGCCTGTAAATATTATGCAACATTTAAATACATATTCTTCAAAAAATTATTATATTTATTAGCTGATAATCAACTGTTTAAAGTTTCTAAACATTTTTATAGATCACAGGGGGTCCAAAGAAGTTAATTTATAAAAATTAGTAGATGCCGTTTCATCACTTCACTGTAGAGTCTAGAAAAGATAATGTTAGAGAGTGAGAGAGAGAGAGAGAGAGAGAGAGAGAGAGACAGAGAGAGAGAGAGGGAGGTAAAAAAAAACTAGGAAAACACAATGCTGTTGAAATTTCAAGATTGTAGTAGAAAAAGAAAGAGGAGTTGGAGAGAGACAATTGCACATATTTCATGTCACTGGAGAGGGAGAGTGGCAGTTTAAAAGTCTAACATTAAGAAACAGAGAGAGAGAGAGAGAGAGAGAGAGAGAGAGGGAGAGTGGCAGTTTAAAAGTCTAACATTAAGAAACAGAGAGAGAGAGAGAGAGAGAGAGAGAGAGAAAGAAAGAGCGAAAAAGAGAGATATAGTTATATATATTAAACATTAAGATATAGATATAAGAGAGCGAATGAGAGTTAGGCATTTTTAATTTCTAGCATTAATAGATAGAGATTAAAATTCAGGAGTTAAAAGAGTTGAGAGAGTTTATATTTCTAGCATCAAAAGTTAACCTTTTGAAAATCCTAGAATGACAAGAGAGACAATTTCAAATACTAGCATGAAGATAAAAGCAGTTTAAAATCTTAGTATGAAAAGAGATACATTTCAAAGTCTAACTACTAAGAAAGAAACAGTTAATAATGCTAATATGGAAATGAAAGCAGCTTAAAATCCTGTTATGTAAATAGCGATAGACAATTACATCTCGAGCATTAAAATAGAGAAACAGTCATTCTTTTATATTTTTTAAATTGAGAATCAAGTTCTGAATAGTTTATCAAACTTGTAGTAACAAGTGTTATAACCTGATGTTTATAATGTCTCTGTGCGGTGACTCGATCAATATATAGAAAAGAAAGGGGGAGCAGGGGTCTACATAGAGTACTCATAAAGATAACATTATGGATATGGAAAAGTTAACAAAAGGGAAATAATATCACAAATACGATACAGAATTGCAAGCAATAAAGTTGGAATAGAAAAACTGCTGAACAGTAATCTTAGCCCACAGCCTGTGGAATTTTTGGCAGATGCAAGATCAGTGCTCCAGGGAAAGCAATCCAGAAAGTCCCTACATCTGCAAACTTTATTGACTGAACTCTACAAACACCACAGGGTTGCCCTGCAGTGGACCCCATCTCACTATGGAATACCAGGAAACTTTAGAGCAGATCAGCTTTCAAAAGAATGTGCAACAGGCACACAGCCAGATGCGCCGGTTACATACCATCATAAGATACAGATAATCAAATCAATCAGAAGATCAAATGCTCCAAATCAGGAAGCCTTTCATTATATGAATAGATGGGAATAAGTTATCATCATACGCATTAGAACAGTACATAATTGACTCCACAGTCACGTGTCTACAAAGTTCAAGATCGGCACCTCAACTACATGTACATGTGGATAGGCGCCCCACACAGCGGAACGCATATTTCAAGAATGCACTGAGTATAGTAGACTGAGGAAAGTCCACTTATACCATTAATACAATAATATAGACAAGACTATATGCACCACTGCAAGACTGACAAAAGACGGTAACATTTATACAGGAAACGACATTGCAGTTATAGACAATACTTCAGGCGAACGAAAGATAGATATATAGATACAGAACGGTTTTCGAAAATATTAAGAGACAAGTCTCAGAATGTCTTGAGGCCTGCAGTGGATATTTTGAACACATGCTGTAAACACAGCTTCATCGCATGAACAGCTTCTTTACCTAATACAAGCCAGCCAACAACAGTAGTATCTAGATGAATAACACAAATGTTATATACAATTTCACGTAAATTAAAAAATATGTTCACTGCATCGGACTTTATACAGCCTCGTTTTCTTATTTGACAGAAGTTGACGTTTCTGTGAGCAAAGGAAGATAACTTTTAATTTTTTGAGAGAAATTATAAATAATTAATATTTGCAACACAAATTAAGGAAAGGTACATTTATTTTAATTTGGTCCTTTAGAATTTGCAATTTCTTATAGAAATTTTAAAAGAACTTGCACATTTAATGAGAAAATTATTTTCTGGTAAAGAATATGCATAGGAATAAAACTTTTAACAATTTACAATTACAATATATCGACGTATAAAGAATACTTAACTATTAATATAACTGGAGTTACTTCCCTTATAATAAACCAGATAACTTTTCATTTCTTAAGCATATAAGTTTGTATCAACATTTTCATCAACAATTCAACGGTATAACACTTTTTTGGCAATTAAGTTTGATATGTTAGAGCGAACCATGCCTGTAAATATTATGCAACATTTAAATACATATTCTTAAAAAAATTATTATATTTATTAGCTGATAATCAACTGTTTAAAGTTTCTGAACATTTTTATAGATCACAGGTCCAAAGAAGTTAATTTATAAAAATTAGTTGATGCCGTTTCATCACTTCACTGTAGAGTCTAGAAAAGATAATGTTAGAGAGAGTGTGATAGAGAGAGAGAGAGGTATAAAAAAAAAAAACTAGGAAAACACAATGCTGTTGAAATTTCAAGATTGTAGTAGAAAAGAAAGAGGAGTTGGAGAGAGACAATTGCACATATTTCATGTCACTGGAGAGGGAGAGTGGCAGTTTAAAAGTTTAACATTAAGAAACAGAGAGAGAGAGAGAGAGAGAGAGAGAGAGAAAGAGCGAAAAAGAGAGATATAGTTATATATATTAAACATTAAGATATAGATAGAAGAAAGAGAATGAGAGATAGGCATTTTTAATTTCTAGCATTAATAGATAGATATTAAAATTCAGGAGTTAAAAGAGTTGAGAGAGTTTATATTTCTAGCATCAAAAGTTAACCTTTTGAAAATCCTAGAATGACAAGAGAGACAATTTCAAATACTAGCATGAAGATAAAAGCAGTTTAAAATCTTAGTATGAAAAGAGATACATTTCAAAGTCTAACTACTAAGAAAGAAACAGTTAATAATGCTAATATGGAAATGAAAGCAGCTTAAAATCCTGTTATGTAAATAGCGATAGACAATTACATCTCGAGCATTAAAATAGAGAAACAGTCATTCTTTTATATTTTTTAAATTGAGAATCAAGTTCTGAATAGTTTATCAAACTTGTAGTAACAAGTGTTATAACCTGATGTTTATAATGTCTCTGTGCGGTGACTCGATCAATATATAGAAAAGAAAGGGGGAGCAGGGGTCTACATAGAGTACTCATAAAGATAACATTATGGATATGGAAAAGTTAACAAAAGGGAAATAATATCACAAATACGATACAGAATTGCAAGCAATAAAGTTGGAATAGAAAAACTGCTGAACAGTAATCTTAGCCCACAGCCTGTGGAATTTTTGGCAGATGCAAGATCAGTGCTCCAGGGAAAGCAATCCAGAAAGTCCCTACATCTGCAAACTTTATTGACTGAACTCTACAAACACCACAGGGTTGCCCTGCAGTGGACCCCATCTCACTATGGAATACCAGGAAACTTTAGAGCAGATCAGCTTTCAAAAGAATGTGCAACAGGCACACAGCCAGATGCGCCGGTTACATACCATCATAAGATACAGATAATCAAATCAATCAGAAGATCAAATGCTCCAAATCAGGAAGCCTTTCATTATATGAATAGATGGGAATAAGTTATCATCATACGCATTAGAACAGTACATAATTGACTCCACAGTCACGTGTCTACAAAGTTCAAGATCGGCACCTCAACTACATGTACATGTGGATAGGCGCCCCACACAGCGGAACGCATATTTCAAGAATGCACTGAGTATAGTAGACTGAGGAAAGTCCACTTATACCATTAATACAATAATATAGACAAGACTATATGCACCACTGCAAGACTGACAAAAGACGGTAACATTTATACAGGAAACGACATTGCAGTTATAGACAATACTTCAGGCGAACGAAAGATAGATATATAGATACAGAACGGTTTTCGAAAATATTAAGAGACAAGTCTCAGAATGTCTTGAGGCCTGCAGTGGATATTTTGAACAATTGCTGTAAACACAGCTTCATCGCACGAACAGCTTCTTTACCTAATACAAGCCAGCCAACAACAGTAGTATCTAGATGAATAACACAAATGTTATATACAATTTCACGTAAATTAAAAAATATGTTCACTGCATCGGACTTTATACAGCCTTGTTTTCTTATTTGACAGAAGTTGACGTTTCTGTGAGCAAAGGAAGATAACTTTTAATTTTTTGAGAGAAATTATAAATAATTAATATTTGCAACACAAATTAAGGAAAGGTACATTTATTTTAATTTGGTACTTTAGAATTTGCAATTTCTTATATAAATTTTAAAAGAACTTGCACATTTAATGAGAAAATTATTTTCTGGTAAAGAATATGCATAGGAATAAAACTTTTAACAATTTACAATTACAATATATCGACGTATAAAGAATACTTAACTATTAATATAACTGGAGTTACTTCCCTTATAATAAACCAGATAACTTTTCATTTCTTAAGCATATAAGTTTGTATCAACATTTTCATCAACAATTCAACGGTATAACACTTTTTTGGCAATTAAGTTTGATATGTTAGAGCGAACCATGCCTGTAAATATTATGCAACATTTAAATACATATTCTTCAAAAAATTATTATATTTATTAGCTGATTATCAACTGTTTAAAGTTTCTAAACATTTTTATAGATCACAGGGGGTCCAAAGAAGTTAATTTATAAAAATTAGTAGATGCCGTTTCATCACTTCACTGTAGAGTCTAGAAAAGATAATGTTAGAGAGTGAGAGAGAGAGAGAGAGAGAGAGAGAGACAGAGAGAGAGAGAGGGAGGTAAAAAAAAACTAGGAAAACACAATGCTGTTGAAATTTCAAGATTGTAGTAGAAAAAGAAAGAGGAGTTGGAGAGAGACAATTGCACATATTTCATGTCACTGGAGAGGGAGAGTGGCAGTTTAAAAGTCTAACATTAAGAAACAGAGAGAGAGAGAGAGAGAGAGAGAGAGAGAGAGGGAGAGTGGCAGTTTAAAAGTCTAACATTAAGAAACAGAGAGAGAGAGAGAGAGAGAGAGAGAGAAAGAAAGAGCGAAAAAGAGAGATATAGTTATATATATTAAACATTAAGATATAGATATAAGAGAGCGAATGAGAGTTAGGCATTTTTAATTTCTAGCATTAATAGATAGAGATTAAAATTCAGGAGTTAAAAGTGTTGAGAGAGTTTATATTTCTAGCATCAAAAGTTAACCTTTTGAAAATCCTAGAATGACAAGAGAGACAATTTCAAATACTAGCATGAAGATAAAAGCAGTTTAAAATCTTAGTATGAAAAGAGATACATTTCAAAGTCTAACTACTAAGAAAGAAACAGTTAATAATGCTAATATGGAAATGAAAGCAGCTTAAAATCCTGTTATGTAAATAGCGATAGACAATTACATCTCGAGCATTAAAATAGAGAAACAGTCATTCTTTTATATTTTTTAAATTGAGAATCAAGTTCTGAATAGTTTATCAAACTTGTAGTAACAAGTGTTATAACCTGATGTTTATAATGTCTCTGTGCGGTGACTCGATCAATATATAGAAAAGAAAGGGGGAGCAGGGGTCTACATAGAGTACTCATAAAGATAACATTATGGATATGGAAAAGTTAACAAAAGGGAAATAATATCACAAATACGATACAGAATTGCAAGCAATAAAGTTGGAATAGAAAAACTGCTGAACAGTAATCTTAGCCCACAGCCTGTGGAATTTTTGGCAGATGCAAGATCAGTGCTCCAGGGAAAGCAATCCAGAAAGTCCCTACATCTGCAAACTTTATTGACTGAACTCTACAAACACCACAGGGTTGCCCTGCAGTGGACCCCATCTCACTATGGAATACCAGGAAACTTTAGAGCAGATCAGCTTTCAAAAGAATGTGCAACAGGCACACAGCCAGATGCGCCGGTTACATACCATCATAAGATACAGATAATCAAATCAATCAGAAGATCAAATGCTCCAAATCAGGAAGCCTTTCATTATATGAATAGATGGGAATAAGTTATCATCATACGCATTAGAACAGTACATAATTGACTCCACAGTCACGTGTCTACAAAGTTCAAGATCGGCACCTCAACTACATGTACATGTGGATAGGCGCCCCACACAGCGGAACGCATATTTCAAGAATGCACTGAGTATAGTAGACTGAGGAAAGTCCACTTATACCATTAATACAATAATATAGACAAGACTATATGCACCACTGCAAGACTGACAAAAGACGGTAACATTTATACAGGAAACGACATTGCAGTTATAGACAATACTTCAGGCGAACGAAAGATAGATATATAGATACAGAACGGTTTTCGAAAATATTAAGAGACAAGTCTCAGAATGTCTTGAGGCCTGCAGTGGATATTTTGAACACATGCTGTAAACACAGCTTCATCGCATGAACAGCTTCTTTACCTAATACAAGCCAGCCAACAACAGTAGTATCTAGATGAATAACACAAATGTTATATACAATTTCACGTAAATTAAAAAATATGTTCACTGCATCGGACTTTATACAGCCTCGTTTTCTTATTTGACAGAAGTTGACGTTTCTGTGAGCAAAGGAAGATAACTTTTAATTTTTTGAGAGAAATTATAAATAATTAATATTTGCAACACAAATTAAGGAAAGGTACATTTATTTTAATTTGGTCCTTTAGAATTTGCAATTTCTTATAGAAATTTTAAAAGAACTTGCACATTTAATGAGAAAATTATTTTCTGGTAAAGAATATGCATAGGAATAAAACTTTTAACAATTTACAATTACAATATATCGACGTATAAAGAATACTTAACTATTAATATAACTGGAGTTACTTCCCTTATAATAAACCAGATAACTTTTCATTTCTTAAGCATATAAGTTTGTATCAACATTTTCATCAACAATTCAACGGTATAACACTTTTTTGGCAATTAAGTTTGATATGTTAGAGCGAACCATGCCTGTAAATATTATGCAACATTTAAATACATATTCTTCAAAAAATTATTATATTTATTAGCTGATAATCAACTGTTTAAAGTTTCTGAACATTTTTATAGATCACAGGTCCAAAGAAGTTAATTTATAAAAATTAGTTGATGCCGTTTCATCACTTCACTGTAGAGTCTAGAAAAGATAATGTTAGAGAGAGTGTGATAGAGAGAGAGAGAGAGGTATAAAAAAAAAAAACTAGGAAAACACAATGCTGTTGAAATTTCAAGATTGTAGTAGAAAAAGAAAGAGGAGTTGGAGAGAGACAATTGCACATATTTCATGTCACTGGAGAGGGAGAGTGGCAGTTTAAAAGTTTAACATTAAGAAACAGAGAGAGAGAGAGAGAGAGAGAGAGAGAGAAAGAGCGAAAAAGAGAGATATAGTTATATATATTAAACATTAAGATATAGATAGAAGAAAGAGAATGAGAGATAGGCATTTTTAATTTCTAGCATTAATAGATAGATATTAAAATTCAGGAGTTAAAAGAGTTGAGAGAGTTTATATTTCTAGCATCAAAAGTTAACCTTTTGAAAATCCTAGAATGACAAGAGAGACAATTTCAAATACTAGCATGAAGATAAAAGCAGTTTAAAATCTTAGTATGAAAAGAGATACATTTCAAAGTCTAACTACTAAGAAAGAAACAGTTAATAATGCTAATATGGAAATGAAAGCAGCTTAAAATCCTGTTATGTAAATAGCGATAGACAATTACATCTCGAGCATTAAAATAGAGAAACAGTCATTCTTTTATATTTTTTAAATTGAGAATCAAGTTCTGAATAGTTTATCAAACTTGTAGTAACAAGTGTTATAACCTGATGTTTATAATGTCTCTGTGCGGTGACTCGATCAATATATAGAAAAGAAAGGGGGAGCAGGGGTCTACATAGAGTACTCATAAAGATAACATTATGGATATGGAAAAGTTAACAAAAGGGAAATAATATCACAAATACGATACAGAATTGCAAGCAATAAAGTTGGAATAGAAAAACTGCTGAACAGTAATCTTAGCCCACAGCCTGTGGAATTTTTGGCAGATGCAAGATCAGTGCTCCAGGGAAAGCAATCCAGAAAGTCCCTACATCTGCAAACTTTATTGACTGAACTCTACAAACACCACAGGGTTGCCCTGCAGTGGACCCCATCTCACTATGGAATACCAGGAAACTTTAGAGCAGATCAGCTTTCAAAAGAATGTGCAACAGGCACACAGCCAGATGCGCCGGTTACATACCATCATAAGATACAGATAATCAAATCAATCAGAAGATCAAATGCTCCAAATCAGGAAGCCTTTCATTATATGAATAGATGGGAATAAGTTATCATCATACGCATTAGAACAGTACATAATTGACTCCACAGTCACGTGTCTACAAAGTTCAAGATCGGCACCTCAACTACATGTACATGTGGATAGGCGCCCCACACAGCGGAACGCATATTTCAAGAATGCACTGAGTATAGTAGACTGAGGAAAGTCCACTTATACCATTAATACAATAATATAGACAAGACTATATGCACCACTGCAAGACTGACAAAAGACGGTAACATTTATACAGGAAACGACATTGCAGTTATAGACAATACTTCAGGCGAACGAAAGATAGATATATAGATACAGAACGGTTTTCGAAAATATTAAGAGACAAGTCTCAGAATGTCTTGAGGCCTGCAGTGGATATTTTGAACACATGCTGTAAACACAGCTTCATCGCATGAACAGCTTCTTTACCTAATACAAGCCAGCCAACAACAGTAGTATCTAGATGAATAACACAAATGTTATATACAATTTCACGTAAATTAAAAAATATGTTCACTGCATCGGACTTTATACAGCCTCGTTTTCTTATTTGACAGAAGTTGACGTTTCTGTGAGCAAAGGAAGATAACTTTTAATTTTTTGAGAGAAATTATAAATAATTAATATTTGCAACACAAATTAAGGAAAGGTACATTTATTTTAATTTGGTCCTTTAGAATTTGCAATTTCTTATAGAAATTTTAAAAGAACTTGCACATTTAATGAGAAAATTATTTTCTGGTAAAGAATATGCATAGGAATAAAACTTTTAACAATTTACAATTACAATATATCGACGTATAAAGAATACTTAACTATTAATATAACTGGAGTTACTTCCCTTATAATAAACCAGATAACTTTTCATTTCTTAAGCATATAAGTTTGTATCAACATTTTCATCAACAATTCAACGGTATAACACTTTTTTGGCAATTAAGTTTGATATGTTAGAGCGAACCATGCCTGTAAATATTATGCAACATTTAAATACATATTCTTCAAAAAATTATTATATTTATTAGCTGATAATCAACTGTTTAAAGTTTCTGAACATTTTTATAGATCACAGGTCCAAAGAAGTTAATTTATAAAAATTAGTTGATGCCGTTTCATCACTTCACTGTAGAGTCTAGAAAAGATAATGTTAGAGAGAGTGTGATAGAGAGAGAGAGAGAGGTATAAAAAAAAAAAACTAGGAAAACACAATGCTGTTGAAATTTCAAGATTGTAGTAGAAAAAGAAAGAGGAGTTGGAGAGAGACAATTGCACATATTTCATGTCACTGGAGAGGGAGAGTGGCAGTTTAAAAGTTTAACATTAAGAAACAGAGAGAGAGAGAGAGAGAGAGAGAGAGAGAAAGAGCGAAAAAGAGAGATATAGTTATATATATTAAACATTAAGATATAGATAGAAGAAAGAGAATGAGAGATAGGCATTTTTAATTTCTAGCATTAATAGATAGATATTAAAATTCAGGAGTTAAAAGAGTTGAGAGAGTTTATATTTCTAGCATCAAAAGTTAACCTTTTGAAAATCCTAGAATGACAAGAGAGACAATTTCAAATACTAGCATGAAGATAAAAGCAGTTTAAAATCTTAGTATGAAAAGAGATACATTTCAAAGTCTAACTACTAAGAAAGAAACAGTTAATAATGCTAATATGGAAATGAAAGCAGCTTAAAATCCTGTTATGTAAATAGCGATAGACAATTACATCTCGAGCATTAAAATAGAGAAACAGTCATTCTTTTATATTTTTTAAATTGAGAATCAAGTTCTGAATAGTTTATCAAACTTGTAGTAACAAGTGTTATAACCTGATGTTTATAATGTCTCTGTGCGGTGACTCGATCAATATATAGAAAAGAAAGGGGGAGCAGGGGTCTACATAGAGTACTCATAAAGATAACATTATGGATATGGAAAAGTTAACAAAAGGGAAATAATATCACAAATACGATACAGAATTGCAAGCAATAAAGTTGGAATAGAAAAACTGCTGAACAGTAATCTTAGCCCACAGCCTGTGGAATTTTTGGCAGATGCAAGATCAGTGCTCCAGGGAAAGCAATCCAGAAAGTCCCTACATCTGCAAACTTTATTGACTGAACTCTACAAACACCACAGGGTTGCCCTGCAGTGGACCCCATCTCACTATGGAATACCAGGAAACTTTAGAGCAGATCAGCTTTCAAAAGAATGTGCAACAGGCACACAGCCAGATGCGCCGGTTACATACCATCATAAGATACAGATAATCAAATCAATCAGAAGATCAAATGCTCCAAATCAGGAAGCCTTTCATTATATGAATAGATGGGAATAAGTTATCATCATACGCATTAGAACAGTACATAATTGACTCCACAGTCACGTGTCTACAAAGTTCAAGATCGGCACCTCAACTACATGTACATGTGGATAGGCGCCCCACACAGCGGAACGCATATTTCAAGAATGCACTGAGTATAGTAGACTGAGGAAAGTCCACTTATACCATTAATACAATAATATAGACAAGACTATATGCACCACTGCAAGACTGACAAAAGACGGTAACATTTATACAGGAAACGACATTGCAGTTATAGACAATACTTCAGGCGAACGAAAGATAGATATATAGATACAGAACGGTTTTCGAAAATATTAAGAGACAAGTCTCAGAATGTCTTGAGGCCTGCAGTGGATATTTTGAACACATGCTGTAAACACAGCTTCATCGCATGAACAGCTTCTTTACCTAATACAAGCCAGCCAACAACAGTAGTATCTAGATGAATAACACAAATGTTATATACAATTTCACGTAAATTAAAAAATATGTTCACTGCATCGGACTTTATACAGCCTCGTTTTCTTATTTGACAGAAGTTGACGTTTCTGTGAGCAAAGGAAGATAACTTTTAATTTTTTGAGAGAAATTATAAATAATTAATATTTGCAACACAAATTAAGGAAAGGTACATTTATTTTAATTTGGTCCTTTAGAATTTGCAATTTCTTATAGAAATTTTAAAAGAACTTGCACATTTAATGAGAAAATTATTTTCTGGTAAAGAATATGCATAGGAATAAAACTTTTAACAATTTACAATTACAATATATCGACGTATAAAGAATACTTAACTATTAATATAACTGGAGTTACTTCCCTTATAATAAACCAGATAACTTTTCATTTCTTAAGCATATAAGTTTGTATCAACATTTTCATCAACAATTCAACGGTATAACACTTTTTTGGCAATTAAGTTTGATATGTTAGAGCGAACCATGCCTGTAAATATTATGCAACATTTAAATACATATTCTTCAAAAAATTATTATATTTATTAGCTGATAATCAACTGTTTAAAGTTTCTGAACATTTTTATAGATCACAGGTCCAAAGAAGTTAATTTATAAAAATTAGTTGATGCCGTTTCATCACTTCACTGTAGAGTCTAGAAAAGATAATGTTAGAGAGAGTGTGATAGAGAGAGAGAGAGAGGTATAAAAAAAAAAAAACTAGGAAAACACAATGCTGTTGAAATTTCAAGATTGTAGTAGAAAAAGAAAGAGGAGTTGGAGAGAGACAATTGCACATATTTCATGTCACTGGAGAGGGAGAGTGGCAGTTTAAAAGTTTAACATTAAGAAACAGAGAGAGAGAGAGAGAGAGAGAGAGAGAGAGAGAGAGAAAAGAGCGAAAAAGAGAGATATAGTTATATATATTAAACATTAAGATATAGATAGAAGAAAGAGAATGAGAGATAGGCATTTTTAATTTCTAGCATTAATAGATAGATATTAAAATTCAGGAGTTAAAAGAGTTGAGAGAGTTTATATTTCTAGCATCAAAAGTTAACCTTTTGAAAATCCTAGAATGACAAGAGAGACAATTTCAAATACTAGCATGAAGATAAAAGCAGTTTAAAATCTTAGTATGAAAAGAGATACATTTCAAAGTCTAACTACTAAGAAAGAAACAGTTAATAATGCTAATATGGAAATGAAAGCAGCTTAAAATCCTGTTATGTAAATAGCGATAGACAATTACATCTCGAGCATTAAAATAGAGAAACAGTCATTCTTTTATATTTTTAAATTGAGAATCAAGTTCTGAATAGTTTATCAAACTTGTAGTAACAAGTGTTATAACCTGATGTTTATAATGTCTCTGTGCGGTGACTCGATCAATATATAGAAAAGAAAGGGGGAGCAGGGGTCTACATAGAGTACTCATAAAGATAACACTATGGATATGGAAAAGTTAACAAAAGGGAAATAATATCACAAATACGATACAGAATTGCAAGCAATAAAGTTGGAATAGAAAAACTGCTGAACAGTAATCTTAGCCCACAGCCTGTGGAATTTTTGGCAGATGCAAGATCAGTGCTCCAGGGAAAGCAATCCAGAAAGTCCCTACATCTGCAAACTTTATTGACTGAACTCTACAAACACCACAGGGTTGCCTTGCAGTGGACCCCATCTCACTATGGAATACCAGGAAACTTTAGAGCAGATCAGCTTTCAAAAGAATGTGCAACAGGCACACAGCCAGATGCGCCGGTTACATACCATCATAAGATACAGATAATCAAATCAATCAGAAGATCAAATGCTCCAAATCAGGAAGCCTTTCATTATATGAATAGATGGGAATAAGTTATCATCATACGCATTAGAACAGTACATAATTGACTTCACAGTCACGTGTCTACAAAGTTCAAGATCGGCACCTCAACTACATGTACATGTGGATAGGCGCCCCACACAGCGGAACGCATATTTCAAGAATGCACTGAGTATAGTAGACTGAGGAAAGTCCACTTATACCATTAATACAATAATATAGACAAGACTATATGCACCACTGCAAGACTGACAAAAGACGGTAACATTTATACAGGAAACGACATTGCAGTTATAGACTTAACTTAAAACTTAACTTAACTTAACTTAAAACTTAACTTAACTTAACTTAATACTTAACTTAAACTTAAACTTAACTTAAATTAAACATAAAACGTAACTTAACTTAAACTTAAAACTTAGCTTAAATTTAAAACTTAACTTAAACTTAAAAATAACTTAAATTATACATAAAACTTTACTGAAATTAAACTTAAAACTAAACTTAACATAAACTTAATACTTAACTTAAACTTAAAACTTAACTTAAACTTAAAAATAACTTAAATTATACTTAAAACTTAACATAATTTAAACTTAAAACTTAAGTTAAACTTAAAACTTTACTTAACTTAAACTTAAAACTTAACTTAACATAAACTTAAAACGTAACTTAACTTAAACTTAAAATTTGACTCAGCTTAAACTTGAAACTTAACTTAACTTAATCTTAAAACTTAACTTAACTGAACTTAAAACTTAACTGAACTTAACTTAAAACTCAACTTATCTTAAACTTAAAACTTAACTTAAACTAAAAACTTAACTTAAATTAAACATAAAACTTAACTTAAATTAAACTTAAAACTTAACTTAACTTAACTTAAAACTTAACTTTAACTTAAACTTAAAACTTAACTTAACTTTAACTTAAACTTAACATAATTTAAACATAAAACTTAACTTAAACTTAAAACTTAACTTAACTTAAAACTTAAAACTTAACTTATCTTGAACTTAAAACTTAACTTTAACTTAAAACTTAACTTAACTTAAACTTAATACTTAACTTAACTTAAATTAAACATAAAAAGTAACTTAACTGAAACTTAAAACTTAACTTAAACTTAACTTAAACTTAAAACATAACTTGAATTAAACATAAAACGTAACTTAAATTAAACTTAAAACTTAACTTAAACTTAAAACTTAACTTAAATTAAACATAGAACGTAACTTAACTTAAACTTCAAACTTAGCTTAAACTTAAAACTTAACTTAAACTTAAAAATAACTTAAATTATACATAAAACTTAACTGAAATTAAACTTAAAACTAAACTTAATACTTAACTTAAACTTAAAACTTAACTTAAACTTAAAAATAACTTAAATTATACTTAAAACTTAACATAATTTAAACTTAAAACTTAACTTAAACTTAAAACTTTACTTTACTTAAACTTAAAACTTAACTTAACATAAACTTAAAACGTAACTTAACTTAAACTTAAAATTTGACTCAGCTTAAACTTGAAACTTAACTTAACTTAATCTTAAAACTTAACTTAACTGAACTTAAAACTTAACTGAACTTAACTTAAAACTCAACTTATCTTAAACTTAAAACTTAACTTAAACTTAAAACTTAACTTAAATTAAACATAAAACTTAAATTAAACTTAAAACTTAACTCTCTCTCTCTCTCTCTCTCTCTCTCTCTGCGATCAGGACCCAATCAGAGTAGGATTCCAGCTCCTCACATGAACTCAGCTGTCAGGTTAGGTGTGTTACAAACAGAACATCACTATTAGAGTCTGCCAGATCCACTCTGATTGAACACCCGTTATAAACGTTGCACTGTGTTCTGCGCCAGTGGCCCAGTGCATCCGATTTCAGCCAGCATTTTTTCAGGTTAAACTTAACTTAACTTAAACTTAAAACTTAACTTAACTTAAACTTAAAACTTAACTTAACTTTAACTTAAACTTAAAACTTAACATAATTTAAACATAAAACTTAACTTAAACTTAAAACTTAACTTAACTTAAAACTTAACTTAACTTAAACTTAATACTTAACTTAACTTAAATTAAACATAAAAAGTAACTTCACTGAAACTTAAAACTTAACTTAAACTTAAAACTTAACTTAAACTTAAAACATAACTTGAATTAAACATAAAACGTAACTTAAATTAAACTTAAAACTTAACTTAAACTTAAAACTTGACTTAAATTAAACATAGAACTTAACTGAAATTAAAATTAAAACTTAACTTAACTTAAAACTTAACTTAATCTTAAAGCTTAACTGAACTTAAACTTAAAACTTAACTTAACTTAATCTTAAGACTTAACTTAAAACTTTAACTTAACTTAAAACTTAACTTAAACTTAAAACTTAACATAACATAAACTTAATACTTAACTTAAACTTAACTTAAATTAAACATAAAACGTAACTTAACTTAAAACTTAACTTTAACTTAAAACTTAACTTAAATTAAACATGAAACTTAACTTAAATTAAACTTATCTGAAACTTAAAACTTAACTGAACTTAATCTTAAAACTTAACTGAACTAAAACTTAATCTTAAGACTTAACTTAAAACTTAACTTAACTTAAAACTTAACTTAACTTAAAACTTAACTTAAACTTAAAACTTAACTTAACCTAATCTTAAGACTTAACTTAAAACTTTAACTTAACTTAAAACTTAACTTAAACTTAAAACTTAACTTAAATTAAACATAAAGCTTAACTTAAATTAAACTTAAAACTTAACTTAACTTTAACTTCAACTTAAAACTTAACATAATTTAAACATAAAACTTAACTTAAACTTAAAACTTAACTTAACTTAAAACATAACTTATCTTGAACTTAAAACTTAACTTTAACTTAAAACTTAACTTAAATTAAACATAAAACTTAACTTGAATTAAACTTAAAACTTAACTTAACTTAAAACTTAACTGAACTTAAATCTTAAAACTTAACTGAACTTAAATTTAAAACTGAACTTAAACTTAAAAATAACTTAAATTAAACATAAACATAACTTAAACTTAAAACTTAACTTAACTTAAACTTAAAACTTAACTTAACTTAATCTTAAGACTTAACTTAAAACTTTAACTCAACTTAAAACTTAAAACTTTAACTTAATTTAAAACTTAAAACTTAACTTAAACTTTAAACTTAACTTAAACTTAAAGCTTAACTGAACTTAAACTTGAAACTTAACTTAACTTAATCTTAAGACTTAACTTAAAACTTAAAACTTTTACTTAACTTAATACTTAACTTAAACTTAAAATTAACTTAAATTAAACACAAAACGTAACTTAACTTAAAACTTAACATAAATTAAACTTAAAATTTAACTTAACTTAAACTTAAAACTTAACTGAACTTAAACTTAAAACTTAACTGAACTTAAAACTTAACTTAAACTTAAAACTTAACTTAACATAAACTTAAAACGTAATTTAACTTAAACTTAAAATTTGACTCAGCTTAAACTTGAAACTTAACTTGACTTAATCTTAAAACTTAACTTAACTGAACTTAAAACTTAACTTAACTTAACTTAAAACTCAACTTATCTTAAACTTAAAACTTAACTTAAAACTTAACTTAAACTTAATACTTAACTTAAACTTAAACGTAACTTAAATTAAACATAAAACGTAGCTTAACTTAAACTTAAAACTTAACATAAACTTAAAACTTAACTTAAATTAAACATAAAACTTAACTTAAATTAAACTTACAACTTAACTTAACTTAACTTAAACTTAAAACTTAACTTTAACTTAAACTTAAAACTTAACATAATTTAAACTTAAAACTTAACTTAAACTTAAAACTTTTACTTAACTTAAACTTAAAACTTAACTGAACTTAAACTTAACTTAAATTAAACATAAAAAGTAACTTAACTTAAACTTAAAACTTAGCTTAAACTTAAAACTTAACTTAAACTTAAAAATAACTTAAATTATACATAAAACTTAACTTAAATTAAACTTAAAACTAAACTTAACTTAAACTTAAAACTTAACTTAATCTTAAGACTTAACTTAAAACTTTAACTTAACTTAAAACTTTAACTTATCTTAAAACTTAACTTAAACTTAACTTAACATAAACTTAATACTTAACTTAAACTTAAACTTAACTTAAATTAAACATGAAACGTAACTTAACTTAAACTTAAAACCTAACTTAAACTTAAATCTTAATTTAAATTAAACATAAAACTTAACTTAAATTAAACTTAAAATTTATATATGTTCTTGTATATTTAAACATAAACATTTTTAAGAAAATATTTTTTTCAAATGATATGCAAAATTGTGGTACTCTTAAAAAACTACAACAGCAAGAGATTTATGTAATTAACTATTTTGTATGTAGTTTTCAGTGGTCCGGGTTTATAAAATTCCAGTGGACGTTTTAAACCGACCGCAAACTCGTTTTTTCTTATCTGGAGTTATTGTGTTTCAGTGCCATCGGATTTCATTATTGTGTGTGAAACTGTGGTGACAAATACGTCACAAAAAATGGAGGTGCCTCTTTTTGATCTAGAAGGAGACTTTGAGGGAAACCTCATTCATAGAAACGGCACTCTTGTGGTAAATATTCATGGTCAGGAAATTTCAAAAGTTAACTTTAACCTTCTGCTTGGAGTTCTGTCCGGACCCTTCGGTATCGGACAGAACAGCATCACCAGCCTGTACCGCTTGGACAGCCCCTTCAAGTGGTACTTTACACTCAGTTCGGCGGCACACATCACGTTATACAAGAAGCTAGAGGGGAAAAAAATAGATTTGGCTACACCAAAACTTTCCTTCGAAATCGAACACGTGGAGAAGGAAAAGCAGAAGGGGGTGATCCATTGGTTACCCCCAACCATCGATGAAGACCTTGTTCAGAAACTCGTCGCCAAGATGACAGGTGACAAAGAGGCGGAGGCCAGAAGATTAGGAATAACATGCGACTGGATCTTTCGATATAACCCAGTAGAAGGTGTCACCATTCCTCACTATATGAAAGTGAGATCAAAAAGTGGGAGAATTGTCACCACGTGGGTGACACTGCCAGGCCGCCGTACGCAGTGTACGCACTGTACCAGTGACGCCCACTGGGACAGTCAATGTCCTCTGAGAAAACAGAGGATAGAAAGGCGACGAGTCGAAGATCAAGAGAGGCAAATAATCATTGCCAACACAGAGATCCAGCAAAACCTCCCATCAGAGGAACCAACCCCTGTCAACCAGACAGAAACAAGAAATGAGACGGCCGAAAACAAGACCAAAATTGACAGTCACAAAACCGGCGAAGCGCCAAACAGTGACGGTTTCGTCACAGTCCATGCCGGCAAAAAACGCCGGCACACCAGCCAAAAGAAGAGAACTGCAGCAGATTCATCAGAGAGCGAAGAGGAGTCAATACAAGCAGAAATTCCAACAATGGGGCGTTTAGTAATTAATACAGACACTGAGGACGACTCGACACAAGAGATGGAGTCAATACAAGCAGAAATTCCAACAATGGGGCGTTTAGTAATTAATACAGACACTGAGGACGACTCGACACAAGAGATGCCGACGCCACGGAAAAAAACAAACTCGAAAAAGAACAAAAATTTAACTGTTTTTTAAATTCATTTGGAAAATGTGTATCATATGTGTTAATGTTCAACGACAGAGACACGTAAGTGTATCATCAGAAAATTCTTTTATATTCATAACTTTTTACGTTACTTCTATATTAAATTGTGAGCATGTGGGTGAAAATACATGTTCTATTATAGTTATTTGTGAGAATGTGGATGAATGTACAAACTTTATCAAAATTATTTGCGAGCACATGGGTGAATGTGGGTGTCCGGTTAGCGCAATCGATAGGCGGTTGGCTTACCACGGCAACAGCCGGGGTTCGTAATCCTGGCGAGGACACCTGGGTTTTACTAATTCCCTAAAAATTAGTAGGAGCCGCGATAGCTCAGTGGTTAGTGAACTGGACTACTACGGACAAGGGGTAGGGTTCGATCCCAACCGACGGCTCCGGGTTCACCCAGCCTTAAATGGGTACCGGATTTTTTCTGGGAAAGTAAAAGCAGCACGGGCGTAATACCGACCACATTACCCCAAAAATCATGTGCTGAAGGTCTGTAAAATATAGGGTCACTAACACCATATTTCCCTATACGCCACTTGGCGTGACGGGGGGTACTTTACTTTACTTCTTTTACATGGGTGAATGTACCTGTTTTATTTTAACTTCTTGTGAGCACGTGGGTGAATATATATGTTTTATTATCATTATTTGCGAGCACGTGTGTGAATGTACCTGTTTTATTTTAACTTGTTGCGAGCACGTGGGTGAATGTTCCTGTTTTATGTTAACATTTAACGAGCACGTGGGTGAATGTAACTGTTTTATATTAATTTGTGGTGAACATGTGAGTGAACGTTCCTTTTTTTTCAAAATTATTTGCGAGCACGCGGGCGAATGCAAGTGCAGGTCTGTAGGCACTTATATTGTCATAACTACCTCATTTATAAATACTTATACTCTGTCATGTACATATGTCAATAGAATTTATTTTTATAAATCATTTGGCAAATGGCAGCAACTATTACCATCATAACATTAAATATTAAGGGCCTCAGGTCCAAATTAGATCACATCACAACACTCATACATAAACACAAGCCAGACTTCATTTTACTACAAGAAACAAACATACACACAGACGACCACGCATCCCGCATCACAACACGGCTAGGCCTAAGGCATGCGTGCTTCAGCCTAGCCACAAACAAAACAGGTTCAGGTGTGGCCATTTTACAAACATCAGACAGGTGGACGATCATTAGGAAAGACAGAGATAGTAACGGCAGGACAGCAATACTTCAAGTAAAAGACGAAGACAAACACACATACACCATAGTTTGCATACACGCACCACCACATTACGGTCAGCAACCTATATTTTATGACAGACTAGACAGCCTGCTTGCAGGCTCATACAGGGGACAAAACATTATTTTAGGGGGAGATTTCAACTGCGTCCTGACAGATATGGATATCATTGGAGGAGAGGTCAGGAAGCAGATAAGAAAAACAAATAAAGACGACAATCACCAACTAGATACTTTACAGACAATAATTGACACTCACGGCTTGACTGATGTGTATAGACAGACACACCCACATGGCATGGACACCACACACAAAAGCCACTTCTACAACAGGGCAACACGTTTAGACAGGATTTACGTCCCTTCCACAAATTTCATCAGCCAGGCCACACATATCACAAAAACACTCCAGTTTACAGACCACAAGGCAGTCATTGCAACAATTAACACCGCATACACAAACACTCATTCCAGGAGGTCACCTCACTGGAAATTCAACAACACCCTACTGCAAAACAAAACATATACAGAACACATTAAACAAATTATCCAGCTATACACTGACGACAAAGATATAGATGACATACAGCAGCATTGGGAACTCCTCAAAAACACTATACGAGAAAGAACACAGATTCTAGCCTTACGAATAAACAAACACAGACTAAGACAAGAAACACTTCTAGAAGAAGCTATCAAATTAACAAAACAAATAGACAGACATGCACCCAACATCATCACACTAGAGGAGGAGTTGGAACAGCACAGACATCACAAATTCCACGGAGCACTGCTTCGCACGGGCTTAAAATCAATCACACAGGAAACTCCCAGCAAACAATACATGGCAATAGAACAAAGCATACAAAGAAACAGACAAATAGGGAAAATAATAGACGCAGACGGCAACACACAGACTGACACTTCCAATATAACAAAAACATTTGAAAACTACTACAGGAACCTCTATACGGAAAGTAACACACATCCAAACATACAAGACAAATTCATGCAATACACAAAGAAACTACCAGACGCTGACAGGGAAAAACTTGACGAAGAACTCACATTAGCTGACATAACAAACGCAATACAATCAATGCAAAAGAACAAATCTCCGGGACCTGACGGTCTTACAATAGAATTCTTCCAACATTTCTTTCCTCTCCTAGGCCCTCTTCTCCTCAAAATGTACACAGACTCATTCACAAAGAAACAACTTCCTCCAAGCCTAAACATGTCTTACATAACATTACTCCGCAAAGACAACACAGACAAATCACTTCTTAAAAACTACAGACCCATTTCACTACTTAACACAGACTACAAGATACTAACAAAAGCACTAACAAACAAACTAAAACCCTTCATGGCAACACTCATTCACAAAGATCAACAGTGCAGTGTACAGGGCAGAAACATCCACCAGCACACACATTTTATACGAGACATCATAACGTACACTCATGACAAAGACAGTCAGTCTTCCATTCTATCTCTCGACCAAGAAAAAGCCTTCGACAGAGTATCTCATTCCTTTCTCCACAAGACACTACTAAACTGCAACTTAGGAAGAAGCTTCAGACAGTGGATACACATTCTGTATTCTAGACCTGAAAGTAAAGTCCTTGTGAACCATTCGTTCACAGAGGCCTTCGGACTAACTAGATCAGTCCGACAGGGATGTTCTCTCTCTCCTTTACTTTACGCTTTGACCATAGAACCGCTCCTAGAGAGCATCAGACAAGACAGTTCCATTAAAGGTACATTCACACCAGGGAAAGGAGAGCAGAAATTGTTAGCCTACGCTGACGATACTGTCTTCTTTCCATCAAACATCACATCAATAGACAACATCCTCAATACTTTCACAGAATTTGGGAAAGGTAGCGGGGCACAGATAAACACACATAAATCATTCATCATGGGCATAGGCAGGTGGAAGAACAAAGTGGACTTTCCCTCTGCTCTAACACCTGTTCCTAACATCAAGTTGTATGGAATTACATATCCTTGCAACCCAAACAGAACACACAAACCAACATGGCAGAACCTAGTCACACAGATAACAGACATGCTGCAGAGATACAAATACAAAACATCCACAATTTTTGGTAGGAACATCATTGTAAACACTTACATAATCTCAAAACTACTATACATAGCTACAGTCTTAAATCCACCACAACAAACAATAACAGACATAAGAAAACTGATAAGACATTTTGTTTTTGGAAGCACTTTACACAGCATACAACACAAAACATTAATACAACACAAAAAACAAGGAGGTATTTCACTACAGGACATACACACAAAAATTAAAACTCTCAGGATAAGCCACGTGAGCCGCATCATCCAACATCCAGACAATCATATTTTGGCACACTAATACATGGGACTGAGATTACTCAAATTCAGAAAACCTAACAATTCAATACCTCACCATTTTGGTCCCACACCCACATTCTACAAAATGTGCATTCAGGCCATCCAAGGACACGACAATCTATTACATCAAAAGACAAACACCATTTACAAACACCTCATTAAACAGCAAGCACCTCCATTACAGCTCAGAATCAAGAGAGGCCAAAAGTACTTTCTCACAGAATACACCAGCACCTTCTCAAACCTCCACACATCGCTCCCAAAGCAAGGGAAGTCACATACAGACACCCACAGGACAGGCAGCCAAATGCAAACTCTGCAGGCAAAACATACAAGAAACAGAAGAACACATATTCTACAAATGCAGCACAATCATGCCAGCAAGAACAGAGTTACAACGCATACTAGAAACACACACTACACAGAAAGTAGACATATACAGATCTATTATGCTCAACACACTACCAAAAACAACAACACAACAATCCTACACTAAATCTCTAATTCTGTTATCAGAATATAGAAATTTGGTGTGGGCATGCAGAAATGCTGCCGTTTACCAAACTAAAACGTTTAACGCCAATTTATTTTTACATATTTATAACAAAAAATCCTTGTCCATTTTCAAACAATACAATTAAATTTGCAAGAATGAATGGAAGAATGAGAACGCATGATTTTCCACTACTCAAGTGTAGGGTTGCCATCCGTCCCGCTTTTTCCGGATTGTCCCACTTTTTCATCAAAAATTAATTGTCCCGCCTAAGGGTCTGGGGGACAGCAATTTGTCCCGCTTTTTAATCCAGCCAAATTTTTCACCTATAAATTTTAATATTTTCTTAAATTATTTATTATTGGTTTGAGTTTTGTTACAAAATGAAGCTTCTTAGTCCGAAACGTCTATTTGTAGAGTCCTGCGCTATCGCTGTTTAATAATAAAGTGTGTAGATACAACTCATAAATACTCATTTGAGAATATCCAGCACAAAATTGTTAGTGCGGAAGGCGGTATTATTTAAAAATTTACAAAAGATGACGTCTTCGGCTTCGTCTTACTCTTAGGCGACTCTTAGCCGAGGCGCTGAGCCTTACTCTACCCATCTCACCGCTCACCGCTCACGTGATCTGTGCCTACGTGACAATCTGCATGCTTTTGTCCTTGTCGTATTTCTGTAGGCGCTAATAATTCATTCAACAACATCGGGCCATCCTCACCAGCAGCAAGAAGAAATTTTGGCTTCATTCTTTCTTTATGTGTTGGAGGCTGGAGGTTGCTTCCAGGAATCCAGTCTGTTGTTACCGGTGGTTGTGAAATATTAAATTTGTTCATTTTTAATTGAGCATTCTAATTTTGTGAATTCTTTTTTTTGATTTATTTTTATTTGGAAATGCCGAAGAGAAAGTGTTTTTTCCAAGAAAACTATTGGGAAGAATGGTCTTTCATAAAACAAGGTAGAAGTGAGAATGAAGCAGAATGCAAAATATGTCAATGTTACATTTCTATCGCGCATGGTGGGAGAACTGACATAACAAAACATATAGGAAGTGTCAAACACAAATCTAGAATGTATTCTGCAAACACTTCACGTACTATGGACAATTATTTTTTGACTAAATCGTCAGAGCAAGGTAAATTAGTGGCAGCGACAGAACTGACAATGTGTTATCATATTGTAAAACATCATATGTCTTTCAAGTCAATGGACTGCATAAGTAATCTAAACTCAAAACTGTTTAAAGATTCTCAAACTGCACAAAATGTGGAGCTCGGAAGAACTAAAACAACAGCAATAGTAAAGTCAGTATTAGCACCTGACACTACGAGGCAATTGTGTAATGAACTTGCTGGTGTACACTACTTTGGTATTGCTACCGACGCAAGTAATCACAATGCTGAAAAAATATTCCCATTAATTGTTCAGTATTTCACTCCAGCGAATGGTATGACTGTAAAATTACTTAAACTGGGTTCTTTACCAAATGAAACATCCTCTGAAATAAGCAAGTATTGTATCGAGGCTTTAGAAGAAAACAACATTGATAAGAACAAGTGTATTGCGTTTTGTGGCGATAATGCAAACTGTAATTTTGGTGGAATACGGCGTGCTGGCACCAACAATGTGTTCGCGAGATTGAAAAGTGAACTTAATGAAAATCTTCTTGGAATTGGATGCCCTGCTCATATCATTCATAATTCTGTAAAGACAGCCGCCGATGTTTTGAGTGTTGATGTGGAAACAACAATAATTAAATTATTCAATTACTTCTCTATATATACTGTACGAACGGAGCGATTAAAAGAATTTTGTGAGTTCGTGGAATTAGAGTATCATGCATTATTGTCACACACAAAAACAAGGTGGTTATCACTTTTAGCTGCAGTAGACAGAGTATTAAAATTGTATGACGCCCTGCAATCATTCTTCTTATCTGAAGAAAAAGCACCTAAAGTTTTGCTAACATTATTTCAAAATCCGTTAAGCGAGCCATATCTATGGTTTGTCCATAGTCAGATGAGCGTGTTTGAAAGACAAATACTTAAGTCGGAAAAGACTGATATCAGTGTAATTGAGGTAGCAGTAATTTTGAAGGATACCCTTAGGTTAATAAATGAACGTAAAGAAGAAAGATTTATCCCTATAAAGGTGAAGTCTATTCTTAAAAGAATAGAAAATGAAGTGTCGACAGATGATATTCAGAAACGTTATGCTGAGGTGGATGAATTTTATGAAACAGCGGCCGCTTATTTGCAAAAGTGGATGACGCATTTGAATGAATTTTCCACCATCTTTACTTGGATGCTACTAGACTCTAAACCAGAATGGACTGCAGTTCAGGGAACATTAATGTTTCTACAAGACAAAGGTGTGTCAATAGATGATTCATTGTTGTTTGATCAGTTCACATATTTGAAAGAGTTTATTGAATTAGAACTTTGTAAAAATGGAGATAGATGGAATAGTAAATCATGTCAGGAGAAATGGACGTTTTTCTTAAGACAATGTAAATGTGCGGATCAGTATTCCCAGTTATTACATTTATGTGAATTCATCTTCAGCGTTCCAGGACACAATGCTAATGTGGAAAGAATATTTTCTTTAATGAATGTGCAGTGGACAGATGAACGAAATCGGTTGCACGTAGCAACTGTTGAAGCAATAATGAAATGTGTGTTTAATTATAAACTTAGCTGCACCGAGTTTTATGACTACGTAATCCAGCGACAAGATCTTCTCACTCAGAGTCTGAAGTCAGACAAATATGAGATGCAGCCGACACCGACTTAAGAAGCTGGAAATCAAGGTAAACATTTTTTTTATTAATTAAAAAAATGACTGGTACATGTATTAGAATTATAATGTAATAATAATTAGTCTATGTGTGTGCTATCTCTGACTTTTCCTATGGCTATTATGCTTTACATGATGTGTCCCGCTTTCGCGTCTAAAAAAGTACCATTTGTCTCGCTTTCTGCTTCGAAGGTTCTGGCAACCCTACTGGAAAGGCACACCCTTCAAGTCCATTATCTCCCTTTTTGTCACACTTAATGGCGACAGGTGATAAACATCAGACATCAAAGCAAACTATCAATAAAGACGCCGACGAAGCACCACAAAGAAAGTCGGTGTGCTCTAGACCATTGTCGCCTTTGTTTGCTTTATCGGCGATAAGCGTCAGGCATAAAGAAAGAGTAATCTCTTAAGCCGCCGAGGAGATCCTTGGGGTGACTAGTTCATTGTCGCCTTTGGCGCCCCCAAAATTAAACCTTTGGTCATGAGGTGCTAAGCAATTTAAATCCTTTAATCACATCGAACAAATATCATCATCATCATCATCATCATTTAACCAAAAATGTAAATTTTGTTGTAAAATGAAATGTATTGTCTTTGAAGAAATAAAGAATATTTAAAAAAAAAAAAAAACTGCCCAATTTCCTCCTATGCCAGCAGTCCTGGTACTTGAAGATAATGATTTGTCATGATTCTAACTTCAAAAAGAACTAAGTAAGTTTTCCACAGGTAAACATTATATATATATATATTAATAAGATTATAGTGTCATTCCAATATTACAAATAGTAATAAGAATTACCTTAAGCTACCAATTGTTATGTTAAAATTAAATTAATTAAGTAATATTAATAGCTCTCTCACACATACATTATTTTGCAGTCACAATTAATACAGTTTTGGATAAAAATGGATTAGAAGCTGTATCTTATAGACATTCTTATTAAGTTATAGTTAGAGTATAAATAAAAGAGAAACTTTTCTTCAAAAATTAAGATAATTATTTTAGTATAAGACAATAAAACAAACTGCTCTCTTTGTTTGTTGGATAAAAACAGACAGTGTTAATTAAATTATTAATTCTAAACTTTGTTTTCTCACAATCATATTTGGTTTTACAATCATACAGTGGATTGATTAAGGACAGCATTATTAAAAATAAAAATATAAGGTGTTCCATGTAGAGTTTACTGGGAGCTGGAGAAAACAAAACAGTATATAAACAAACTGTTAAATTTAAGTTTTAAACTTTACCATATATGTGTGAAATTAACAACCTGTCATGTCAGATGGTAGATTTACAGCAGTGGTGAGATGCAAATAAATGGAAACTAAGGATGAATTTGTATGTGTGTATGTCTGTCTGTCTCTGTCTCTGATAGCATTTCCCAGCAAACTTTGTGTAATGTTGCTGTTGCTGTCTTGCAGGTTTTGCCCACTTCTTGGCCAGGCATGATCCATTTAGCCTCAGACTAAGTCTTTCAGGTTATATTACACCATGATTGCCATCAAAAATTAAAAGTGTAAGTCACTTTTGCATCATAAATTGAACATATCTGTAATTGTTGTTGTCTTGTGGGATTTCCAGCTGTTTGTTGCCAGTACATGTTCTAATTATTCTTTGATTTTTGCCTTCAACGTTTTTGCCGTCTAAAATTTTTATTATTTCTTGTGCTTTACTTTATCAAATGCATCAAGGTACTTTAGTCTTTATATTGAAAATGGATTAATTTTCATTCATTATTATTCATTGTCTTATTGTCATGTTTCTAATTAAATAACAATTAAGTTTGCCGCAGGTAAAAATTATATATAAATACGATCATAATGTCATTCTAATATTACAAATAATAATAATTACCTTAAGTTACTAATCTTTGATGTCAACTTTTATGTCTTCTAAAAATTTGCTTATTTCTTGGTGTTTTACTTTATCAAATGCTTTGGTATAGTCTATGAAACATAGATCTGTTTTCACCTCTGTGGCTCTTTCTATTAAGATCTTATGATGTATATGTCATTGTTCATACCTTTACCTCCAACAAAATCACTTTTCATCACTAATTTTTAGACTGATTTTGTTTTGCACTCTTCGCATGATGATTCCTATTACTATCTTGGACGTGTGATTCATTAGCTTATTGTGGGATGATCATCACATTCAATTGCACAAGCTTTCTTTTGGTAAAAAAAAAAGTAATGTACCCCCATCACGCCAAGTGGCGTGTAGGGAATATGGTGTTGGTGACCATAAATTTTACAGACCCGCGGCACATGATTTTTGGGGTAATGTGGTCAATATTATGCCCACGCCACTTTACTTTCCCAGAAAAAAATCCAGTACGCATTAAAGCTGGGTGAACCGGAAGCCATCGGTTGGGATCGAACCCTACCTCTTGTCCTTTGTAGTCCAATTCACTAAGCACTGAGCTATCGCGGCTCCCCATTTCTTTGGTAAGGCTATGAATATTGATTTTAATAGGCCATCTGGTATATTTCACCTGTTATAGATTTGCATTCACATAGAGCATACAATAAATAAATATTCAGTTAATAAATTATATTCTATACAATAAATAAATATTCAGGAAATATTCAAATGTTCAGTTTAACTGTTTAAAACTTGTTTTCTTTGTAATTTTAATTATTCTCTTTATATCATGTCATTAAACAATTTAAAAATTCTTCCTTCGACACGCTTACGAGAACTGAGACTGAGTGATTGCACAAGTAGCTGATCTAGGCATGCAAGAGTGGCCAAATTACGTAAGACTCTACGTTTCCTCATTGTGGCAAAATGTAAAAAGGTAATGAAGGATTTTACATTCTAATGTTTCTTTATTTTTAAAAGTTGTGGGGTTTTGGGAAAAGTATGTTAGTACTCATATATTTCTATGACTGTCTTACTTCTAATGCCGTGCAGTGCCATCAGATGGCACACAGGGTTTTTGGTGTACTTTGTCATATGTTCTTATTCTGGCCGAGCTTCTCATTGTTCGCTAAAATTATATCTTACTCAACTTTGAAGAAAAGTATAAACCCAATGTAGTATAATATTTATTGAAAAGACACCGCCTTGAAGAAACCACTAGTCTTGAAATTGATGTGAGTTAGTACCATCTTGTACCAGCTCATCAACCACCTGCATTTACAAGTTTAACAGCCAAATATTTGTAGTAGAAAATATTGGTCTACGTGTAATGTGTATCATGCTATTTTTATCACTGCAAACATTTGTACTCAGATTTTTTTCTTTAAAATTATTTATTACATTAACTCTTTCCATACGTTTTGCAGCACTGTGCGCCAATGCAATTCCGGCAACGTACGTTTCGCCGTATAGTGCGCCACGCTCAATTTGATTAGTGTGAACGACATCAAACCATATTTTTTTACATGTCTTATATCATATGGATATTGGTGAAATCTTATATTTTGTTCAATTATATAAACATTCATATATAATGTGTTATATGTTAGAGGAATATAAATATATAGATTGATTTGATTCTTAAAACCATGAACAATTTTGTCTCTGAAATCTCTTCTGTTGTGTCAATAAAAAGCTTCTGTACGGAAAGAGTTAACCACAAAAATACAGTATAGACATTTTTTTTTCTGCATTCTCAGCTTTCACCTAAGGGGAAGTCCCTATAGCCTAGGAACTGAATTTTGCATGTTAATTCATTTTACCCTGGCAGTTATGTGCACAGGGGCCCCTCGCCACTCAGGCCGATAGCTCTATCTTCAGAGGTACTCATATTTTTTCTGTTGATGTGTAATTGACGTTACAAGCTGGGCCTCACTTTTGAGACCCGGTGTGATTACCACAGAGAGAAATCACAAATAAAAATCACAACTTTGTACAGTCGGATTTGAACTAACAACCTCTGTGTCAAGGCTGCCATAAATTGAGATTGAAAACTTCCTCTTCAAGCAAACTACACATCATTGTGAATTGCTTTAGGGTCAAAACTTTCCACTGTGAGAATTTCAATCACAGCTTATAGCTTCTGACTCGTATCCAGTGCGTCCACCATTTTGATAACTAATACAAGGAAGCATGTGACAGGGTTAAGGCATAAAAATGCGAAGCTGCAGTAAAGCTGAATATAAGGAAAAATAAAAAAAATAAAAATGGTATATAAGAAGCTTTACGTGGCAAGTGGACGGCACAGACTAAACAACGTTTCGGCTCAATAGGCCTTAATCAGGAACAAACAAAAAAAAACACACACACACAAAACTGATAACGAAACAACCAAAACAAAAACAATCGAAATGTGTTAAAGAAAACAACAAAAATAAATAAAACTATCCTGTAAAATCCAAAATAAAATCGTAACCAAGTGCGGCTGTCGTGAACGTCAAAAATCGTGCCAAAAAGTGCGTAAATGTAAACAGAACCAGAGGAGTTAACACAGGGGTCAGTGTGCAAACACAAAGGAGAAAGAATCGAATAGTAGACTGACAGGTATAAAAAGACGCTAAGAGTGAGATGTCTGAGAGTGGGGTACAATAAAAATAAATGAGGGGTAAGAAGCACAGAAAAAAATTATAGAGGAGAAAACCGAAGTGTCTCATAAGGACTAGAGGAGAAGAACTATAAAAAGCATGGCATAGTAAGTAGACCAAAGAACCCAAATATGTGTAGTAGAGAAGGCTATGCAAAGGGGAAGGAGCAACCAAAAGGAAACTATGCGTATGAGTGTGATACATTCATACCTCTCGGGGTCAGCGAACCATACTGGACTATTAGGCGATTTTCCAAAGTATAGCGGCTGTGGTCGCCAGAGTGACAAAGGACAATACCAGTGACACGGATGTCGTCTTTGCCCTTGTGATCAGGGGAGTTGAAGTGGGAAGATACCGGAGTACCAGTATTTTGTTGGACATCACGTAGATGCTCACAAAATCTTTCCGCTAATCTTCTCCCAGACTCACCAATATAGGTCATGTGGCATCGTTGGCATATGAAGCATGTGACACCAGACTGTGGAAACTTTCTTTTGGAAGAGCAAAAAAAAAAAATTAAAAAAATAAAAATAAAAAAATCTTGTTTTAAATTGGAAACAATACATTTATAAAAACTGTGCAGTACAGATACAGACTTTCACAGCTTATCAGTTTAAAATTGTTTCTATAGAGCGCTAAGTATAAATTTTTTTTGACATTTTCATTTATGTCATTCATTAAGTGCTGTCTCCGCATCCAAAGTTGGCTACCATGGACCACCTTTCTGCACTGTCTCTTGCTTTGATGGTGAAGATTATCATAGGCTGATGTGACTATCTTTTGATGTTACTTGTCCATATTAGTCTTGGTCTACCTCTCCCTCTTTTACCTTGCGTTTTCCCTTCCAAGATTACTTTTAGTAGACCATAGTGTCTTTTAACATGCCTCAAAAATCTCATTTGTCTTGTTTGAATTGTGTTTAGTAGTTCTCTTTTAATTTTTAGTTGTTTTAAGACTTCATCGTTTGTCAATCCAAATCATTGGACAGTTATCACCACTATGTCCAACAAGGAAATAATGCTAGAGGCAAAATGAGCACTATACAATACAATCTTCATCCCAACGTTGTGCTACCAATGCCAGACCTGGACCCTAGACCCTAGATGCAAGAACAATAAGAAAAATAACCTCTACTAAGATGAAATGTGTCAGACAATGACAGGAAACAGTCTGAAAGATAAGATCAGAAATGAAGAACTGAGGAGAAAGCTAGGAATAGCCCCCGGCATAGAATATATAAAAAACAACAGATAAAATTTGTTGGCCACATGACAAAGCAGAAAAATCAAAACATAACACAACGATCTTTCAACAAATGTGAGAATACCAGACCCAATGGTCGACCACGAAAAAGATGGATGGATGGAATATTAGAAGCACTAGGAAACATAACAGCAGCTTAGGCGAACAGAAGAGCAAAAGACTGCAAATTATATCTCCCCTCAGTGCTGAAAGGCAAATGAGGAAGGGAAGTAGAAGAATAATCATTTGTTTTCTTTTCTTCCTTTCAATTCTTCCTATTCTTCTACAAATCCACATCTGAAAAGCTTAAATTTTCTGTTCTGTTTTCTTGTCTAATGTCCATCTTTCAGCACCATACATGAATGTTGAGAAGATATAACATTTTGCTATTCTTAGTTTTAGCCCTGCTTTATTTGTTTTGATGTTAGTATATTTTTTATGACATTAAAATTACTTTTTGCCATTTTCTTTTTTTTTCTCTCCAGTTTTACATTTTCCATCACTCGTATGTATGTTTTCTCCAGTTTTACATTTTCCATCAATGGTATGTATGTTCAAAGTAGTTGTAGCTTTGAACTGTCTTCAGGTGTATACCTAAGAAATTTGATGTCCACTTGTAGGTTTTGAGTACTTTCTTTGTTTATGATCATAGTTTTAGTTTTTTTGATATTCAGATAAAATCCATATTTTTTGCTTATCATGTTTATTTCATTTAGTAATTGATGTAGATCTTCAGGATTTTCTGCTAGTAATACAGTATCATCAGCATATCTTAGGTTACTGACTATCATTCCATTATTGTTTATGCCTGACATCTTTGTGATGTTTTTAAAGATTTTCTCATTGATTAGTTTAAACAAGCTTGGTGATAGAATTGGTGTCACTGTTAAAATATTTACATATTTATATATGGCCTGCTTCAAAAATGTATTTACACATCTACCATTTTATGTGAAAAGGTAGTGCAGTATTGCTTGATTCTGGTCACGACTTTTATAAAAGTCCTGTTTGTCATAAAACAATATGATCACTAACATCATTATTCCTCCATATATTAAAAGGAATGATGTTTAATTTGTACATGTTTACTAGTGTTATATTTATGTACAATGTTTTAACATTTAAAGAAATATATTATAATTGTTGACAAATATTCATATGGACTATTTACAAACATTTACATATATAATTGCTCACAAAGGCCTGTTATAAACTTTTTACAAATTTTTTCATGTTTACCAAGGTGTCAGACCAAGGGGTCATTCACATTACTAAGAACTACAAGCTATGCTACTTCAATGCTCGGGCTGTGAGGCTATCTCAGACATTGGCTTAGATTTTCTGGCACAAAACTGCTCAAGACTTTGCTCGTTGGACATAAGCAAATGTGACATAACAGAGATGGACTGTATGCCTTATCTATGCACTGTCCAAATCTACATAAACTTGAGATGAAGTCATGTGATGTAACAACAGACAAAGGAATAGTGATGATTGCTTATAGGTACTCTTCATTTCAGCAGTTGCATGTCCAGGATTGTTGTCTGTCCCCTGATGCATATGCTATGGTTAGAAAGAACTGCAAGAGAGTCATCACAGAACACAAAAATCCAACAATTCTACAAAGCAGCTTTTTATATTAATTTTGTTCTTTTGAGTTGTGTCCAACTTTTGTAATAGATGAGGATGTTCTAAGAGTATTGAGGGTATTCTAAAAGACTAAAGGGATATTCTGAAAGAGTAAAGGGGATATTCTGAAAGAGTAATGGGGATATTCTAAAAGAGTAATTAGGATGTTCTAAAAGAGTAATTAGGATATTCTTAAAGAGTAATTAGGATGTTCTAAAAGAGTAATTAGGATATTCTAAAAGAGTAATTAGGATGTTCTAAAAGAGTAATTAGGATGTTCTAAAAGAGTAATTAGGATGTTCTAAAAGAGTAACAGGAATTTTCTGAAAGAGTAATTAGGATATTCTAAAAGAGTAATTAGGATGTTCTAAAAGAGTAATTAGGATATTCTAAAAGAGTAATTAGGATGTTCTAAAAGAGTAATTAAGATGTTCTAAAAGAGGCCAAATCAAAAATGAAAGCTAATTTCCAACATCAGGAGACATTCATCACTTGGGGTCATGTCAGGAGAAGGGAAAATCTGTGATCTTTTGTGACAACTGGGATATTTTGTGACAGCTGGGATGTTTTATGACAGCTATGTTGTTTTGTGACAGAGGGGATATTTTGTGACAGCTGGGATGTTTTGTTGCAGCTGGATTGTTTTGTTGCAGCTGGGATATTTTGTTACAGCTGTAACATTTCTGACAACTGTATATCATGTTATATCTGGGATATTTTGTGTCGCTGAGATATTTTGTTACAACTGGGATATTTTTTTACTGCTGTGATATTTTGTTACAACTGGGATATTTTTTTACTGCTGTGATGTTTTGTGATAACTGAAATACTTTGTTACAACTGAGATATTTTGTTACAACTTTAATATTTTGTGACAACTTTTATGTTTTGTAACAGCTGGCATATTTTGTGAGAACTATATTTTGTGGCACTGGGATATTTTGTGACAGCTGAGATATTTTGTTACTGCTGGTGTTTTTTTGTGTGTCATCTGGGATATTTTGTGACAGCTGGACTATTTTGTGACAACTGTGATATTTTGTGACAAATGAGATATTTTGTGACAAATGAGATATTTTGTGACAGCTGTGATACATTGTTACTGCTGGGATATTTTGTTACAGTTGGAATATTTTGTGTGAACTGATATATATTTTGACTGTTGGAATATTTTTTATTACAGCTGGTATATTGTGGTGCAGCTGGTATATTTTTCACAAATTGTATATTTTGTGGCAGCTGGGATATTTTGTAACAGCTGGAATATTTTGTTAAGCTAATTGTTGCAGCTGGGATATACATTTTGTGACAACTGTAATATTTTGTGACAGCTTGAATGTTTTATGACAGCTGGGATGTTTTGTTGTAGTTGGGATATTTTGTTAAAGCTGTAACATTTTGTAACAACTGAAACATTTTGTTACAGCTGAGATATTTTGTGACAGCTGGTATATTTTTTACAGCTGGAATATTTTATGAAAACTGAATTACTTTATGATAGCTGTGATATTTTGTGATAGCTGGGATATTTTGTGACAGCTGTATATTTTGTTACTGCTGTGATATTTAATACTGCTGGGATATTTTGTGACATCTGGGATATTTTGTGACATCTGGCATATTTTATGATAATTGAGATATTTTGTTACAGCTGTATATTTTGTTACTGCAGTGATATTTTTTGGTAAAGAAGTTGTTCCCACGATGGAGTTCTGTTTACAGCATGTGTTCAAAATATTCACTGCATGACTCAAGAGCATTCTAAGACTTGTCTCTTACTATTTCGTAAACCTTCTGGATCTATATATCTATCTTTCGTTCGCCTGAAATATTGTCTATAACTGCAATGTGGTTTCCTGTACACATGTTACCGTCTTTTGTCATTCTTGCAGTGGTGCATCTAGTCTTGTCTGTAGTGTTGTATTAATGGTATAAGTGGACTTTCCTCAGTCTACTATATTTAGTGCATTATTGAAATATGCGTTCCGCTGTCTGGGGCGCTTGTACACATGTACATATAGTTGAGGTACCGATCTTGAATTTTGTAGTCACGTGACTGTGGAGTCAATCGTGTCCTGTTCTAATGCGTATAATGATAACTTGTTCGTATCTATTCATATTATGAAATGCATCCTGATTTGGAGCATTTGATCTTCTGATTGATTTGTTTGTCTGTTGTTATGATGGTATGTAACCGGCGCATCTGGTTGTGTGCCTGTTTCACCTTCTTTTGAAAGCTGATCTGCTCTCTAGTTTCCTGGTATTCCATAGTGAGATGGGATCCACTGCAGGGCAATCATGTGGTGTTTGTAAGTTCAGTCAATAAAGTTTGCAGATGTAACAACTTTCTGGATTGCTTTGCCTGGAGCATTTGATCTTGCATCTGTCAAAAACTATACAGGCTGTATGCTAAGATTACTGTTCAGCAGTTTTTTCTATTGCCAACTTTATTGCTTTCATTTTTGCATCGTAATTGTGACAATATTTCCCTGTTGCTATCTTATTCATTTGAGATGTAATTGTCTATCTGTATTTTCATAACAGAATTTTAAGCTGCTTTCATTTTCATATTAGCATTATTAACTGTTTCTGTCTTAACAGTAGACTTTTTAACTGTATCTCTTTTCATACCAAGATTTTAAATTGCTTTCCTTTCCATGCTGGTATTTTAGATTTTCTCTCTGGTCATTCTAGGATTTTCAAAAGTTAACTTTTCATGCTAGAAATATAAACTCTCTCAACTCCTACATTTTACTCTATATCTATTACTGCTAGAAATTTAAACTGCCTCTCTCTCATTCTACAATCTATATCTAAATGTTTAATATATGTAACTGCATCTATCTTTTTTGCTCTCTCTCTGTTAATGTTAGGATTTTAAACTGCCTCTCTCCCTCTCCCAGTGACATGAATTATGTGCAGTTGTATATCTCCAACTCCCCTTCTTTTTCTACTAGAATTTTGAAATTTCAACTGCTTAGTATTTTTGTGTGTTATTGGTACCTCTCTCTCTCTAAAATTATCTCTTCTAGATTCTACAGTGAAATGATGAGACGGCATTAGTTAATTTTTGTAAATTAAATCCTTTTCACCTGTCATCTATAAAAATGCTTAGAAACTTTATATACAGTTGATTATCAGCTATGAAAAATAAAAAATTCTTTAAAGAATATCTATATTTAAATGTTGCATAATATTTACAGGCACGGTTCGTTCTAACATATCAAACATAAAAGCAAAAAAAGCGTTCTACCGTTGAATTGTTGATGACAATGTTAATATATAATCTGCCTAACATTAAAAATGTTCTGGCTTTATTAAAAGGGAAGCAACTCCTGTTAGATTAATAGTGACTTTTTAAAAATATGGATATGTTGTAAGTTATCTAAAGTATTAAAAATATGCATATCCTTTCCAAAAAATAGTTTTCACATAAATTCTGCATGTTCCTTGATAAAATCTATAAGAAATGACAATTGTTAATGTATCAATCTAAAAGAAATGTATCGTCACTTTGTAGTTGTAAATATCAATTATTTATTATTTATTTTTAAATCAAAAGTTATCTTCCTTAAGTAACAGGAGTTTGTATTAATATTCATGCAATTGCTCTTGGCTGGCTTGTATTGGGTAAAGAAGTTGTTCACACGATGGAACTGTGTTCATAGCACGTGTTCAAAATGTTCACTGCAGGACTCAAAGATATTCTGAGACTTGTCTCTTACTATTTTTGAAAACCTTCTGGATCTATATATCTATCTTTCGTTCGCCTGAAGTATTGTCTATATCTGCAATGTCGTTTCCTGTATACATGTTACCGTCTTTTGTCATTCTTGCAGTGGTGCATCTAGTCTTGTCTGTAGTGTTATATTAATGGTATAAGTGGACTTTCTCAGTCTATTATATTTAGTGCATTATTGAAATATGCGTTCCGCTGTCTGTGGCGCCTGTACACATGTACATGTATTTGAGGTACCGATCTTGAATTTTGTAGTCACGTGACTGTGGAGTCAATCGTGTCCTGTTCTAATGCATATAATGATAACTTGTTCCCATCTATTCATATTATGAAATGCATCCTGATTTGTATCATTTTATCTTCTGATTAATTTGATTATCTGTATCTTATGATGGTATGTACCCGGCGCATCTGGTTGTGTGCCTGTTGCAACTTCTTTTGAAAGCTGATCTTCTCTCTAGTTTCCTTGTATTAAGTTTGCAGATGTAGCAACTTTCTGGATTGCAGTGCCTGGAGCATTTGATCTTGCATCTGTCAAAAACTATACAGGCTGTGGGGTAAAATTACTGTTCAGCTGTTTTTCTATGCCCAACTTTATTGCTTGCATTTCTGCATCGTAATTGTGAAAATATTTCCCTGTTGCTATCTTTTCCATATCCCTAGTGTTATTTTTTGAGTACTCTATGCTCCCCCTTTCTTTTCTATATATTGATCGAGTCAGCGCACAGAGACATTATAAACACCCTATATAACACTTGTTACTACAAGTTTGATAAACTATTCAGATCTTGATTCTCAATTAAAAAATAGAAAAGAATGACTGTCTCTTTATTTTAATGCTTGAGATATAATTGTCTATCGCTATTTTCATAACAGGATTTTAAGCTGCTTTCATTTTCATATTAGCATTATTAACTGTTTCTGTCTTAATAGTAAGACTTTTAAATGTATCTCTTTACATACTAAGATTTTAAAATGCTTTTCTCTTCATGCTAGTAATATAAATTGTCTCTCTGGTTATTGTAGGATTTTCAAAAGGTGAACTTTTGATGCTAGAAATATAAACTTTCTCAACTTTCTTAACTCCTACATTTTAATCTCTAACTATTAATGCTATAAATTTAAAATACCTATCTCTCATTCTCTTTCTTCTATCTATATCTTAATGTTTAATATATAACTTGTTCCTATCTATTCATATTATGAAAAGTATCCCGATTTGGGGCATGTTTTCTTCTGATTAATTTGATTATCTGTTTTTTATGACGGTATGTGACCGGTGCATCTGGTTATGTGCCTATTTCACATTTTTTTGCCAGCTGATCTTCTCTCTCGTTTCCTATTATTCCACAGTGAGGTGAGACCACTGCCTGGCAATCCTGTGTCGCCTGCATAGTTCAGTCAATAAAGTTTGCAGGTGTGACAATTTTTTGGATTGCGGTTCTTGGAGTACTGATCTTGTATCTGTCAAAAAAACACCACAGGTTGTGAGCTAAGATTACTGTTCAGCATTTTTTCTATTGCCAACTTTATTGCTTGGATTTCTGCATCGTAATGTGACAATATTTCCCTGTTGTGTTTGTGTTTATTCCACTAGTGTTATTTGGGTACTTTATGTAGGCAACTGCTCCCCCATTCTTTACTGCATTCTGTGCTGACCCAACGGTGTACACACGAATCCATAGGTCGTGTGCGTTTTCTTCATCCAAGAAACTGAAAGTTGTTGTTTCACGCTGTTGACTATTCTATTCCTGCTTGTCGAGTATTCCTTTCACTTCTGTATGTATTTGTATTGACAATCCTGATTCCTCTGTTAAGGGAGTCTGTTCTGTTATGGGCAGTAGGGGTTAATAACTTTTGGTATGCCTAATGTTTGTCTAGAAAAAACTTCTGGATAATGACCGGTGCTATTTATTATCTCTGGGTGTCGATTTCTGCCTTCAGGTCACTATCTGTCCTCAGAATATTCGATAACTATTTCTTTTCAGCTCACCCCACAGATAATAATTAGGCGAGGTTAGGTCTGGTAATAATTAGGCGGGGTTAGGTCTGGTGAACGAGCAGGCCAGATTACAAGTGAAATAATGCGATTTGCTAATACGCTTCCCTAATAAGTAAGTGATGTTGCTGCGGCTGTGTGTGCTGTTGCCCCATCCTGCCGAAACCGAGCTTCTTTAATTTCCCGTTCTGTAAGGTGGGCTATGAATGATTCCAGCATTAAAGTATGGCAATGTTCTGCGTTGATTTTTGCATTGAAAAAATGTTTCCCAATTATCCGCATACGACTTTTTGAACGTAAAGCGGTACTTGATGTAATTCATGCGGGTTTTTTTTACTGCTCTACATACGGCTGTTCTTACTTGTTGACGCAACCGGAGAGATGAAACCGTGCCTCATCAGTGAAGAATGTCACGTCAAGGATTTCATCACCTTGTTCAGAGATAAGGTTCTGAAACCACATGCAGTAGTTCAATCTGGATTCACATATCTCTTGCATGGAATTAAGACGATTCAATTAATCTGTAAGGACGATAGTGTAGCTAACACTTCAGAACCTTGTAGACGGTATTCATTGAAAAGTTTGCATGTTGAGGCAACCACCTTAAAGATTTATTAGGGCTCATTGTAATTCTGGTTTGCATATCAAGTTCTGTGTCTTCTGAAGTTGAAGGCCCTCCAGATGCGTATGTATCTACAACACTATCCATAGCACGAAACTTGTCAATCAAAGTCATAGCCTCATTGCGGTGGGAGACTTGTGAGTCTGGACATTTCAACGCAAATTGTTGAATAACTTTTCTCTATATTTGCTATCATTACCAAAGACATATAAAATAAAAATATCCTGTTTCCGTTGTATAACAGCATTTCCCTTCAGCAATGAAACCGTGAATATAATAGCGGCTTACTGTGTTATGTTTGTGACGGATTGTGGACACAGAATGTGATGTAAATTTCATCAATCGGTGATTTCATTTCAAGAAAATTGATCAAGTCACTCCATAGCGACATTATAAACACCCCATATTACACTTTATTCTACAAGTTTGATCAATTATTTTGAACTTGATTCTCAGTTTAAAAATAAAATAAAAAGAATGACTGTCTCTCACTACTTCAATGCTTGAGATGTAATTGTCTATCTCTCATTTCATAACATTATTTTAAGCTGCTTTTATTTTTCTTTTTAGTATTTCTAACTGTTTCTTTAATAATAGTAGGATTTTTAACTGTATCTATTTTCATACCAATATTATAATCTGCTTTTCTCATCGTGCTTGTATTTTAAATAGTCTCTCTGGTCATTCTAGGATTTTTAAATGGTTAACTTTTGATGCTAGAAGTATAAACTTTCTCAACTCTCTTAACTCCTTCATTTTAATCTCGATCTCTATATATTGCTGCTAGAAATTTAAACTCTCTCTCTCTCTCCTCTCTCTCTCTCTCTCTCTCTCTTCTATCTATATCTTAATGTTTAATATATTAAACTGCATCTCTTTTTTTCGCTCTCTCTCTCTCTCTCTCTCTCTCTCCTCTCTTCTCTCTCTTAATGTTAGGATTTTAAACTGCCTTTCTCCCTCTCTTAATGTTAAAATTTTAAACTACCCCTCTCCCCCTCCCGTGACATAAATTTCGCGTGCCCACGCGATGAGATAGTGCTGAAGTGCCACTGGCTCTTGAGTTTAGTAGAACGGTAACAGGCCTCGGCCTTGCCTTGGTACGGGGTGTATGATTTGTCTGTTTTCGAGTAAAAATTTGCCACAAGCTGGACCGCGGTCGGATCAAGTGTCTCACGGAAGTGGTGGCCTTACTTCATTTGTTGGGACAGCGACTATTGTTGTGGCATGCTCACTAATCTTAAGTCCACGGTTTTGTCGCTAGCACATAGAGTTATGCTGCTTGTGACGGACGTTACAGTGACTCAAGTGTGCCCATTATGAGCTGCACGCCTTTTGTACAAAGTTCAGCGCGTTCAATATTAAACAGTTTTCTATGCATCGAGTAGCCCACCATTTTGACAGAAATACTCAGCGTGTTCTATGGAAAAGTATGAACAATCGAGATGGACATTTTGTTGGTTGCTGGCTGAGCAGATATGGAGGTGCCCAGACTGTAGTGAAGCCATTCCGTTCTAAAGTCAAAGCTATGGCACAGCTACTTGTTTCAAGCTTAAAGAGGCATTTTAATTCCAACATTGAAACGTTTACAGCTTTAATATGTGAAGATGACCTGAGTCTGCAACATTTTGACCTTTCAAAAATGTATATTGTATGGGAGTGGTTTCAAATTGTGACACCAGTCGCACGCACCCACGCACGCCCACGCACACACACAACACACACACACACACACACACGCACGCACGCACGCACGCACGCACGCACGCACGCACGCACACAACACACACACACACACACACACACACACAAGCACAAGTGAAGCTTCTAAAGCTAACAAATAAAAGTTACGGTTCACTTCCCTGCCTTGCTAGGCATGTGTGGAATATGGTGTTAGTGACCATATGTTTCCATGACAACGCAAGTTGTTTAGTGAGGCGGTCGGTATCACTCCAGGCTGTCTATACTTCCCGGAAAAAAAAAAAAAAACATCCGATACCCATTTACAGAGACAGGGTGAAGATTGAAGCCTTGTCGGTCCGAAAATAACCACTTCTGGAAATCGAACGTATCCTTCTAATCAAGCAATGTTCACACTAACCACTCAGCCACCGAGGCTCCAAACTTGTGGCTTAATTAATCTGTGCATGAATGATGTTTTAAGAGAATAATACTAGTAATTATCATTGTTTTTTCTTCAAAAATTGTCAAATTGACACGTTCTGTTTTGAAATAATTAATTTTTCAACCCCAAAATTTTCTCATTATTTAAGATATATAAATTCGTGCAATCAACTTGAATGTACAAAAGACAAAGGATATGCATTTCTCAAAAGAGACAAATAGCAAATCAACTAAATTATCAGTGACAAGCAGTTGTGACGGATCTGTCTGAAAACTATCTTTATTGCATTTTCCCATTATTGGAGTCTGTCGGGAGCTGCATACACTCCTGCTGCATACATTCTCTATCAATCTTCTGTTGCATACTTTGAGAGTCAGTCACCAAGACTGCGTGATCCACATTCTGTGTAACCAACCCTGTTATCTCCGCCGTTGCTGCTTCTATCTCCGTTCTCGTGCTGGACACCGTAATGCTACACCTGCCATATTTCCTGGCCACCTTCTCACAGACTTTACCAGCATCTTCTCAAAACTTCACACTCCACACATCACTCCCAAAGCAAGGTAAGTCACATACAGACTCATATACAGCATGACACCCACAACAGAAAGAAGCTCACATATCAGGACAGACAGCCAAGTACCAACTAGAACGGCGTTACAACATACACTAGAAACACACAGAAAATAGACATATACAGATCTATCATGTTCAGCACACTGTCAAAAACAACACAAGAATCCTACACTAAAGCGATACTTCTAATATCCGAATATAGAAATGTAGTGTGGACCTGTGGAAATGATGACGTTTTTCCAATTCAAAACTTTTAATGCCAACCTGTATGTACAGTTATATAATCATAAATCAATGCCCATCTTTAAAACAACATAATTTAATTTGTGAGAATGAATGAATGAATTTCCAATATTCATTTAGAAAGACACATCTTTCAAGTGTTTCCTTTCCTTGTTTGCTACATTTGTTGGTGACAGGCGGAAGGCGCCAGTCATCGGTCAATTTTGCTTTACAGACGCCGACGAGACGTCACATTCCCTAACATAAACTGTGACGTCACACCCCCTTAAATAAACTGAGATGTTGGGGTTCTTTTGTCTTCATTGTCGCCTCTGGTGCTCCTGGAAGTCCTTGGTCGTGTGATATCATATCATATTGACCTCTTAATTACATCTAAAATATATGTAACATCTTTCACTCCCATTATTGAATCATATCAATGTAATTATTTTTATGTACTGTGATGATTTTGAATTTGAAAAGGAAATAACGATTATTTTTTTTAAAAACATAATGTGCTACATAAACCAAAAAATCACATATGTTTACACACACAAAAGTGAAGCCGTACAGGCGTGATATTTGTGTTGACTGCTTTACACATTGAAGTCAGTTAAAATCACCGATATTTACACACACACAAAAGTGAAGCCGTACAGGTGTGATATTTGTATTGACAGCTTTACACATTGAAGTCAGTTAAAATCACCGATATTTACACACACACAAAAGTGAAGCCGTACAGGTGTGATATTTGTGTTGACAGCTTTACACATTGAAGTCAGTTAAAATCACCGATGTTTACACAAACATGAGAATCTACAAGTATCGCTTTTTGTTGTAAACTAGTGGAACAATTTATACACTCCCAGATAAAAGTTTAAAGCTGGTGAGTTATATTTGGGTTTTCTCACTTTCATACCACGCATATACATAGACGAACACATACATGAAAGAAACAATAAGGTAATACATAATATATACATAAATAAATACATACAATAAGGTAATAAGGTTTACAGCACGTTTCAAAAGCATGCGAGAACACACTCGTGAGACGATTATTATGTCGCATAGAGCGTTGGGGCGGTTAGTATGTATGCTGTATGCGTCTCCTTCGACATCGTTCCTTGACAGGAAGCAGTTGAAATCTCCCACTAAGTATGGTCTTCTGTCCCGTGTATTTCTCGTTAGTAGGCGGGAGAGGTCCTGGGAGAATTGTTGTTGTTGTGCCGGTATTGGTGGTGAGTGGATGTTGACCATGGTGTATCGCTGTCCGACGTCTTTTATTTGGATGATGGTCGTTCTGTAACAGCATAGCGACATCAAGTAATGGTATAACAGTAACGGAGTCAGTTGAGAATGGAATTTTCCTAAAGCATGGGAAAGTTGTTAATAGAACAGCACGTGACTGGTGACACGTAGAGAATAGGTCGACAACAGGTAGACTACATCCGTGAGATTATCGAGGCTAAAAGTTCAAGGTAGAGTTGTCTGGAGACTTCGAAGGTTGGGCAAAGGTGAGTAGTGACGTGTTGTTTTGATAAATTAGAGACAAAGATAATTCAGCGTGTCGAATTTGATTGGTTGAGCGGGGGAGCTTGGGAGAATGAAACTGGAGTATTTAAACTTAAGCATATAGGATTTACAGGATTTAGACCAGATCTAGAAAGAGTTTAGAGGTTTACGATCTAATATAGATATTTACCTACAACTTTGTTTTCTCTAAACTGTTGTTGTTTTTCTTGGGAATAGACACCATGCCTGCCAAGGTCTCGAGTGAAGGAGCCAAGTAAGTGTTTTCAATGCTATCACGATTTAGTTAATTTTTGTGCCAGAAATCGACGACTATTTGACAGAAACCCACAAGTGACACGATTTGTCCAAGACTCTCAACCACGTGGCTGCCACTTCAGCTGAATTCACACGATACTTCCCAATCTACGATGCCGACCTCGAAGGTGGAAAGATTCGCAGAAAAGGGACTGTAGTAGCGGACCAGAAGCCCATAAAATGATTCGCTCAACCTTGATGTGTATATTGGTGAGGCCAGTCGGCATAGGAAGTAGCAGCGAGGCCATGCTATACCGCTTTGCCCGTAAGTAGTTTTTTTTTTTTTACATTATCGGCAGCAGCCCACCTAACCCACTATAAAAAAAAATATATATATATATGACAAGGAACTCCACCTGAAATCTCCACAAATCTCCATAAAGTTGCAACATATAGAGAAAGAGCATGGCACTTGGCACATAAATTGGCTGCCGCCATCATTGTCACATAAAACAGTGGAAACCCCAGGGACTTCCACAGAGGCGTTGACCGACAGAAAACACCGTCAGCTCAGACAAGTGGAGTCGCCTGAGCATAAGATTCAGGCACGTGGAGCACCAGACACAGACAGTGAAGACGATACACTGAAGGCTCCCGCTACCCATGGCCTGTTTTGATTGACACAGATTGCTCCCATCTTCAGCATGGATAAAAGTAACATCGCCACAGAAAAGAGCGAGGCGCAAAAGAACAGAATACATTAATTAGATTTTAGATTATTCAATAGACTATACTAAACATAAATAAACCATATACATATACAATTCAGAATGTTCAATTTTAGTAAATTTGTTGACCATGGCTAACATTAAGATTGTATCCATCAATATTAGGGGCCTAAGGGCCAAAACACAGCATATCATTTCACTAATACACCAGTACAAACCAGACTTCATTTTAGTGTAAGAAACGATCATACACACAGACTACCACGCACAACAAATAACACACTTAGGCCTAAAACATTCCTGTTTCAGCTTGGCGGTCCAAACCTTAGGGTCCGGTGTCGCTATACTCCAGACCTCCGACAAGTGGATTCTTGGGAAGATGTGCAGGGACAGTGATGGCAGTACAGTCATAGTGCAAGCTAAAGACGACTGACACACATACACGATAGTTAACATTCATGCACCACCTCACCTACGAGATCAGCCCCATTTCTACGAACACCTAGTGAATCGACAGACAAATACGTAGGACAAGACATTATTCTCTATTAATGACATCCACATGTGGTTTGACAATAAGTCTCTGATACAATCAACAAGTTCTAAATTCTCTTATAAATCTGACATTACTATAACGTTACGTGATGGAATCTATCGGTGATGATTATCATAAGTGACTTCGTGATCGTATTAATGTTCTTTGTCAATATATGCATATGATATTAACTTGAGAACTTTCTAAATCGAAAATACTTGTCACAAAATCTCTAGACGACTGTTATAAGCTGCCTGACTCTTGTTCTATCTTCTGCATTGAGGCAGGTATCTAATTTCCTCTGCTCTCGTCTAACATTTCTGTCTTTTTTTTTTTTTTTTTTTTGGGGGGGGGGGGGGTTATTTTTTAAAAATAAATCTTTATTGTAACTTTAAATTCCATATTACAGTGCATAACGTTCATGTAAAACAAAATGGAATAGCATCTCTTACACTCCATCCTTAACATTTCAAAGAAGAAAGAACATTTAGTATTTATCTCTTTCGTTCACATACTTTCATGCTCAAACAGTAAAACTTGTTTATTTTAGTTCCACCAGCAACGCTTACAAAAATAATGTACATATTTGTTATTGTTTATCTCATTCGTACACAAACGTTCAATCACAACAGTTAACTTGTTTATCTCATTCGTACACAAACGTTCAATCACAACAGTTAACTTGTTTATCTCATTCGTACACAAACGTTCAATCACAACAGTAAACTTGTTTATCTCATTCGTACACAAACGTTCAAAAACAACAGTTAACTTGTTTATCTCATTCGTACACAAACGTTCAATCACAACAGTAAACTTGTTTATCTCATTCGTTGTTTATTTATTGTTTAAAGATGGACATTGTTCTTTGGTTAAAAATGTGTAGGAAAAGATAGGAATCAAAATTCTGACATTCGTACATAGCCTCATTCCTGCAGGTCCATATTATATGTCTGTATTCTGATAGTAGTATAAGTAATTGTGTAAAGATATTTAGTGTTGTTGTTTTTGGCAGTGTGTTGAGCATAATAGATCTGTATGTGTCGACTTTTTGTGTGGTGTGTGATTTTAGTGTGTGTTGCAGTGCCCTTCTTGCCGATATGATTGTACTGCACCTATAGAATAGGTGCTCTTCTGTTTCTTGAGTGTTTTGTCTGCAGAGGGATGTCCGTCTTAATCTGTGGGTTGGTCTCGCTGTAATGGGTGTCGTGTTATATATGAGTGTATATGACCTCCCTCGCTGTATGGGTGTCGTGTTATATTTGAGTCTGTATGTGACCTCCCTCGCTTTGGGGCGATGTTTTGGATTGTGGAGGTTTGAGAAAGTGCTGGTGTAGTCTGTGAGAAAGTACTTTTGGCCTCTCTTGATTCTGTGATGTAGTGGAGGTGCCTGTTGTTTAATTAGGTGTTTGTAGATGTTGTTTGTCCCTTGGTGTAATAAACTGTCATGTCATTGGATGGCCTGTAGACATGCTTGGTAATATGTGGGTGTGGTGCCGAATGATGAGGCATGGATTAAGTTTTCTGAATCTGGTTCAGCTCAGTCCCAAGTTGTAGTGTGCAAGGTGTGTTTGTCTGGTTGTTTGACGATGCGATTTATGTGATTTATTCTGAGAGCTTTTATTTTTGTGTGTATGTTCTGTGGTAAGATCCCTCCCTGTCTTTTGTGCTGTATCAGTGTTTTTTTTGCTTTATGCTGTGTATTGTGTGGTCAAATACAAAGATTCTTATCAGTTTGTTTATCTCTTTGATTGTTGATTGCGGTGGGTCGAAAACTGTGGCAGTGTAAATCAATTGAGGATGATGTATGTGTTTACTATGATGTATGTGTTTACTATGATGTATGTGTTGACTATGATGTATGTGTTTACTATGATGTATGTGTTGACTATGATGTATGTGTTTACTATGATGTATGTGTTTACTATGATGTATGTGACTATGATGCTCCGGCCAATAATTGTTGATGTTTTGTATTTGTATCTCTATAGCATGTCTGCTGTCTTTGTGACTAGGTTCTGCCATGTTGGTTTGTGTGTTTTATTAGGGTTGCATGGATATGTTATCCCGTATAGTTTTAAGTTGGTGACCGGTGTTAGAGCTGAGGGAAAGTCCTCTTTGTTCTTCCACCTGCCTATACCCATAATAAAAGATTTCTGTATGTTTATCTGTGCCCCGTGCCGTGCCCAAACAATGTGAATGTGCTGAGGATGTTGTCTATTGATCTAGTGGTTGATGGAAAGAAACAGTGTCATCAGCGTAGGCTACAGCTTCTGTTCTCCTTTCCCTGGTATGAGTGTGCCTGCTATGAAGTTCTTTTGTCTAATGCTTTGTTAGAGTGGCTCTGTAGTCAGTACGTCTTCACACTGACCCGATCAGTGAGACAAGGATGATCCCTGTCACCACTACTCAACGTCTTAGCCATTGAGCTGGAGAAAATCCTACCAGACACCATCAGAGGCACTTTCACACCAGGTGATGGCGAAAAGAAATTGATAGTGTACGCCGATGACACAATTTTTTTCTCAAGGAACACCGAATCAATATGTCACATCGTCAAAACGTTCATGGATTTCGGAACCGGAAGCGCAGCCAACATCAACGTACAAAAATCGTCCATTATGGGAATTGGCAGGTGGAAGAACAAAGTGGATTTCCACCGAGAAATGACCCCGGTCAACGTCATGAAAGTGTACGGCATCATCTTCCATCAGCACCCTGGAATACGCAAACCCACATGACGGATTTTAATCGCACAGGTCACCATTACACTCCAACGATACAAACACAAAACGACGACCTTCTTCGGAAGAAGTGTTATAGTAAACACGTACATCATTCCTAAACTAATCTACATGGCCATAGTTTTTGATCCGCCCCTTGACGTCATAAGGAAATCAACAAACAAATTCGAAAATTCGTCTTCCTTAACAAAATTCACAAGATACAACACAAAACGCTAATCCAAGACAAACAGGAAGGAGGTACTTCACTTCAGGACATCGCTACAAAAGTCAAAGCCCTCAGGATCAGCCGTGTGGGTCGCATCATCCACCGTCCGGAACGCTTTACTTTCGCCCACTACTACATGGGCCTAAGATTATTAAAATAGAAAAAAAAAACTATGCAACGACAAACCGCATCACTTCGGGACAATGCCGTCCTTCTACAAGATCTGCGTCCAACCCTTGTAGAAAACGACCGCCTGATGCATCACAAAACACGAGACATCAAGACCTGCGTCCAACCCTTGTAGAAAACGACCGCCTGATGCATCACAAAACACGAGACATCTACAAGACCTGCGTCCAACCCTTGTAGAAAACGACCGCCTGATGCATCACAAAAAACGAGACATCTACAAGATCTGCGTCCAACCCTTGTAGAAAACGACCGCCTGATGCATCACAAAACACGAGACATCTACAAGACCTGCGTCCAACCCTTGTAGAAAACGACCGCCTGATGCATCACAAAAAACGAGACATCTACAAGATCTGCGTCAACCCTTTTAGAAAACGACCGCCTGATGCATCACAAAACACGAGACATCTACAAGACCTGCGTCCAACCCTTGTAGAAAACGACCGCCTGATGCATCACAAAAACGATACATCTACAAGACCTGCGTCCAATCCTTGTAGAAAACGACCGCATGATGCATCACAAAAACGAGACATATACAATCAGCTCGTCAAGCAGCAGGAACCTTCACTCCAAAGTAAAATCAAATGGACTCACACCTACTTAACACTGCAAAAACGTAGAACTTATCTCTCTCTCTGCGATTAAGGCTCAATCAGAGTAGGATTCCAGACTCTCATGAAGCAGCTGTCTGTTTAAGCGAATCGATTGCCCGATATAGTTTTTCTTCCAGGGAGGTGGACGTGGACCACATTGCTCTTCTCAGGTCTGTGTACTGGGGGCAATCCTGTAGAACATGTTTTGTAGTCATATTGTCCATTGTACAGTGGCATAGGCTGGTTGTACCTATTTTAAATTTGGTGAACATGTGATTTCTCATTCTATCGTGGCCAGTGCGTAGGCAAAGTATGATGACTTGATCCCTCATTTATAGTTGGTGGTATCCGTCACTCTAGTTATGTTTTGGGTGTTCTCGTTTCCATTTTTCATGAAACTGACCCTTGAGGATAGATTTGGCTTCATCATAGCTGAGCGGATGGTTCTCTTGTGGTAATCTCCCTCCCTCTTTAGCTAATTTGTCTGCGCGTTCGTTCCCGTGTATATCACAGTGTGATGGTATCCACTGAATGACTACTCTCTGGAAGTTATTGCATAGGTGGTCCAGGGCTGTTCTCAAGTCATCTAGTTCATTGTTCTTGGGGCTTTTTAGAGCTGATAGTACTGACAGTTCATCAGTCAGAATCACCAATTTATTGTTCATGTTATTTTTGTGTTGAGTAGCCAGTGTTGCAGCATCTCTGATGGCCTCAGTTTCTGCTTTAAAGTTGTTTGAGAATTTTCCAGTAGCTATTGACTTGGTGATCTCGTCCTGATTATTCAGCGTCAAGAACACACCTCCCCCTCCATTTCTGGTGGCATTTGTAGCAGAGCCATCTGTGTATATGTGGGATCAAGAGTCCTGTGGGTAGGTATCGTGTATGTTTTTTTTCTGCTACGTGTTTTCTTTCTGTGTCTGATTGGGTGCCTTTTTTCATGATTCCTGTTATATTTTGCTTAAGTTCTGGTATTTTATGTTTTCCATGAGGAGACATATCAGATGGGCCCAAGGTTTCGACATTGTTTGGGAAAGTACTGGGTCTCCAGTAGTTAGTTCATTGGCAATTGCAGCGAAGTTGCTCCTCTTTAGTCGTACCATTCCGGAACCAGTTGTTCGTTGGTGCATGGGGTGGCTAAGGAGCCTTCTATATTTCTCCGCTTGTTGCAATACTTTAGCGACCCGTCTGTCATCTATGGTTTGTAAACCTGTTACTGTTTATAGAGTCTTGATAGGTTTATATTTCATAGCACCAGTGATGATACGGGCAGCTTGGTTCCGTGTTTTGTGTTAATTTTGCTAAGGTGTGATTTGGAAGTCATAGCCCAGGCTGTGACTCCATACTCTAGATCTGGTCTGACTCTTCCTACGTATAGTCTTTTCAAAATATTGCTGTCTGCCCCCCTCCCTTTTCCGTCCGTTCCTGCCAATTTTTTCATATTTATTCGTTTTCTGGCTTTTTTCTTTGTTCTGTCTATCTGATTTTTCCAAGTCATTCTGCGATTCATAGTGACGCCAAGATATGTTGGGTTTTGGTCAATAGGGAGTGTATGGTCTTTCATCTTCAAGTTTGCAGAGAGTGTGTTTCTTGATAGGCTGAAAATTGTATATGTAGTTTTTTTTCGTTGATTGGTAAGAACCAGGTGTTCGTCCATTTTTCAAGTTCACCTAGGGCATCTTGCATCCTGGGTCCAGCCACCGATATACTTTCCTCGCGAGCACATAACGCCAGATCATCTGCGTATATAGCCGTGTATTCTTGGTGGAATGTCCATTACAATAACATTTATGAAAAATAAAAAGAGTGTTCAACTTCAAAACCACTTTTAAAAACCTGCATCAAGCGGACATCAACCCAAGAGCCAGAGAGGAAAACCTACAGGCTGATTTATAACATGACACCAGTACAACCACAAGTAGACCGCTGCCAGCTGTGCACCGAAAACCCACGAGAAAACCGAAGAACACACCTTCTACAGATGCCCGACAGTAGGACCAACAATAACAGCATTACAACACATAATAGAAGCTCAAACAAATCAGACAACAGACATGTCAAAGCATTCATGATCAACACTATACCTACAACAACAACAAAAGAGATTCACAATAAATTAATTCTACTGGTAGCCTGCTATAGATACTTGAGTGGACTAGCCGTATTGGGGAAAATATAAGAATAGGCGTTTTAATTCTCGAACTTTCTTGTACACTTAAAAAAAATAGAAAATGTTCATTATAAAGTAGTGTATTTTATAAGTAATTTTTGTCCCATTGTTAGATTATTTTACATTGTAATTTTTTTGACAAGCTGTCATTGTAAAAAGCATTGTTATGGAAACAGCGCCATAGATTTTAGAGCAGTGATCTCTGCAATATGTGCCATTTTGGCACGCAAGGTATCTGTTTTTGAGATTGTGGTTCTGCCCTATGTGCCGTCTTCGGCTCGAAAGGACAATAGATAGATTCAATTTAACCTTATGTATGTATTCCATCAGTATTTCATTTACTCCTTAAGTATTGGATACATTGTGCTTTAGTATTATATTTTAACGGAATGAAAATCAATGTCCATTGTAGCTTATAAGTAATTTAATTAATATTACTAACAATAGATAACACTAGATTAGAAAATGTTATGGACTAACGTTAGAGAAAATAAAGGCAGTGCCCCGGGAATCCACGATGATGCAAGAGTTTAAAGAAAATCACACAAGGGATCATACACGGCTCTAGCGCAGATCACGGGCATGCTTTTCAAATTCTCCTGTCGTTACTTCCTTGTAGTGCAGGAAGAAAAGAACAAATCACTGAGTGGGAACACAAGATATAGATATTTACCTAGACGCAGATAAGAAAGCAGAGAAGGTGCCTCATAAGTAGAAAAAAGAATCATTGTTAAGATTCCAAAAAAGGGCAATCTCAGATTGTAACAACTGGAGAGGCGTGACACTTTTTCAGTTGCCTCAAAGTTATTCTGCAAATCATCCTGAAAAGAATAAAGCATTCAATAGATAAAGTAATGCGTGAAGAACAGACTGGATTAGAAAAGGGATGAAGCTGCCTTGACCACATTTTTACTATACGACTTATATTGGAGGAACACATTGAAGAAGCAAAAACCTTTGTACTTAACTTCATCGACTTAAAAAACATCCGACAGTATTCATAGAGATTCCTGTGGAAATTTCTGAATCAATATGTCTTACTATAAAAATTAAAATATTATTAAGCATTTATGATAGCTACACAGGTGCAGTTCGAACAGAGGAAGAGCTGAACGAATATTTCCCAATAGAAACTGAGGTAACAAAGATGTACTTTATCGCCCATGTTATTTGGAGTTGTTATGGACTTCATAATGTAGAAATGCCGCAGTGGTAATAAGGCTTCGAATGGAACAAGGAGACCATTCGGAGGACCTCGACTTTGCTGATGACATAGTCCTCATCAGCAGTCAGATAAAAACGATGCAGGAAAATAACAAATGATTTGGTTATTTGGTTATGAAAGGCCCCGGTATCACTGCAAACGAATCAAAATCCATAATTGCTCAACCGCCCGTACCAACGTAATCATCCTAAATAATATCTCTTCTCCCAAACAAAGAAAGGCAACTGTAGTCCCCATCGTAGCAGTCTTAGCATACGCCAAAAGACATAAGACGAAACCGCGCAGAAAGTGAACACAGCAACTGTTCCCTGTCATACGATATCAACATTCATCGCAAACAATTGGAATATCGAAACAAGATCAACACGGATGAGACACACAGCTCACGGTGTGCACAGTGCACATAACTCAGTAGCTCCTGCAACAAGCCGGACTTGGAATATGAGGAAACTGCAACAAGGAACACTTTTCATGTATAGCCTTCAAAAATTGTTCCCGCCGCCTATCCACCACATACACAAATGAACTATCATCAATAGCCAGCAAAATTGGGCTTGGATCAATCATGAAAAGACTAAGGTCACGAAAAGCTTAATTCCAACAGATGACAGAATATTTCTAAGATTATTATTATACCGGGTTTTCGGTGGCATGGCGACTGCGTGTAGTCGTTTTTTTATAATTCGGCAATTGCTGATATATTTAAATGATTTACGCGACAGTCTAATTGTGAAATTATGTGTTGATATTCCCCGTTTGGTGAATGTTTTACTTCTGACGTGTGAATGAACTGTGATTACCGATATTTAAGTGGAATATGATTTATTCTTCTTTGTGTCGTGTGTTCGCGGTTCGATAGGCAAGCACATGGTTCGACAAAAATGTTGCCGGCACTCCGGGTATGTTCAACCTATATGTGAAAAGTATGTGACGGTGGACGGGTCGGAGCAATCAGAAATTATCAACGGCCCAGAAAACGAAAACAGCAAAGTGTGTGGTACACACGAGGCATATTCAGAACACGAAAGGCGAATATGGCAGAGATTGGAGCCTCATCACGCACTAGTCCAGAGGAAGTCATGGTGTTCCAGGGTCTCTTTCAAGCTGCTTTCTAACTTACTACTTGTTCTTTCATCGACACACACATATAACTCATCATCCTTTTTGAACAAGTATAAACAGTCTTTATTAGTGACTTCATGTGTGTGGTTTTCAATGTATTTGACATAGCCTATCGGCGATGATGAATTGTCAAATAACTTTTGTCCGTCAGTAACTTTTTGACCGTATAGTGTTCTTTGTTAATATCTGCATGTCTCTATCTGATAGTTCGAGAACTAGTATCTTGACTCGACTCATAGTTACACAGTTGGACTTCCTTCAACTATTATACATCTAAGTCCAATACGTATCACCAATCCTCTAAACGAATTATTTCATTGTATAGTCCAACTTAAGTTCTAGTCGTGTTCTTGTTTCAAGTTCAGTAAAGCCTCACTGAGTTGGCCGACTGTGCTGATGTCTCTGAGTCTCTGGCCGACCGTCTGTTTCAGTCAAGCCCTGGCTTCTTGGTCTTCCTCTAGCTACTGCCCCCCGCCAAAAGCATTCTGGGCATCTCTAGTTCCCAGGGTCTCAGCGTTAAGTTCCCCGGTGACCACACCCCCCGACCACTGAACGGCCTAACCTACGTCTGTGACCGTCACTACTTCTTAACTCCGCCTTTCTTGACCATGTCCATAGTTTATTACTTTAATCGACAACCTGTCAATCTTCTCAAACCTTTTCCCACAACTAAAACCTACAACATAACTCCTCCCTTGGGTTTACGCGGGGCAGTTTAATTGTCCGCTTTCACTCAGGTCTTCTCTGGACTCAAGGTGTCTGCCGATATAAGAGTTTCCGGTCTAGTCTTAGTGCTACTCTACTCCGTGTCCACACCTGCGCGACTGGAGCTTATCGCCCCTTCGTCGCGTTACATAACTTACAAGCTTCAGACTGGACATATGTCCGCCTTTCACTGTAATCTTCAAGTTGATTACGACTCAGCGACTGAGTTGGGTAAACTTAACGTTCTTGCTATCCTCTGAAGATTGTCTTTTCTACGCCGCCTAAAACTATCCTACCTCACATCGTCATCGCATCATTCTTTTATTCTTCTGTCTATCGTCATATCTTCTATTCTTCACTTATCGCCCATGACTGAGTCACACTATAACAATGGAGAGGAATTCGAACTTATGTCGAAGGAAAGATATTAAAATAAGTACTTGGAATGTTAGGACTCTATATCAGAGGGAAATTGAAAATCTGATTCAAGAAGCAGAACGAATAAATATAGATATTTTAGGCATATCAAGACAAGATGAAAGAATGTGGGTACATAGAAGACGAAAATATACATTTATATACTCAGGAAATACAACAGAACATCAAATGGGGTAGGAATACTGATAATAAGAGAGCTACAAAAATATATAAGTACCACTGGACATACAGTGATAGGATTATACTAATCAAGTTGAAGCAAAACCATTCGACATAGCAATAATACAGACATATGCACCTACTCAAGACTACACAGATGAACAATAGAGCATACTATGAAGATCTAAATAAAGTTATGAAGCGTGAAAGCTTCAGACATCTTGATTGTAATGGGTGACATGAACGCTAAAGTGGGAAAAGTTAGATAAAGACCATTATAGGAAATCATGGTTTAGAAAAAAGAAATGAAAGAGGAAAAGATTAATACAATTCTGTGAAGAAAACAGGCTGATAATATGTAACACCTACTTTGAGCAAGAGAAAAGGAAACTATACACATTGAAAAACCCTGGAGATAAAAAGATGAATCAAATAGATTACATAATGATAAAAGAAATGAAATAGATTACAATATCTGGGGTGGCCAAATGGCGCCCCGCGGGCCGGATCCGGCCCGCCAGCCTAGTTTTCTTGGCCCGCGAAGCTCCACGGACTTACTTCATTTTTACCCCTAATAGCGGATTTCTCCTGGTTTTAATCCGTGTCGGAGTTAACTCTTCTATCGTTCAAGAATACACAATTTGAAAATCTCTGTCAATTTCTCGCAACAGCTAGATTGGCAACATAATTTCAAATAACACACACGCACACGCGCGTGCACGCGCGCGCGCGCGCGCACGCACGCACACACACACACACACACACTGCACAACTAATGGTGCCGACAATATTCAAAGTCTTTGCTTCGAGTTGGTACCACAAAGTTGCTTTATTGTCAGTGCGGTGATAGCGTCAGATCTTTGGCTCAACATTTGTCGTCTTGACTTGTGGTGGCTCTTTCATTTCACGGTAAGGGGTTAATGAGGTTGGGAGGGACAGGGGTGAGGGGACTTCGTAGCTCTAATTCTGTCTTTGAAGTTACATTCAAAATGTTCACTGTTCGCCTTCATTCCCTTTGATCCCATCGTCTTGTCTTGTCCATAAAATGACTGCAACGTGTTTATTTGGTCACAATCTTTTGATTTCATTGTCAAACACAAGTCTGTGTATAACTGTCAAATCTGGACTTATTTTCGATAGTGGACCAACATTCTGTGACTTTTAACTTTGATGTGAGATTTTGTATTAAATCATGTTAAAACGTAGAAAAGTTGATTGTGAAAATCGCATATTTAAACCTGAATGGGAATTAGATTATTTCTTCATCTTCAATAAGGATAGTAAACCTCAGTGCTTAATTTGCGTTCAAGTGTTAGCCGTTTTGAAGGAATATAATTTAAAACGGCACTATGCCACACATCATCAAAACATGTATGAGAAACATAGCATTGAAGCTCGGAAGCTTTTGGTTGAACAGCTGAAGACAAAGTTGAATCAACAGCAAAGTATGTATACAAAGGGCAATAAAATTAAAGAGTCATCGATCATTGCATCATATACAGTTACCTATGAGCTTGCAAAATCTAAAAAACCCTTTACTGACGGAAATTTGTGAAGAAATGTGCGATTCAAATGGCAAAGGCATTCGGTCAAGAAAAAATAGCCAAAGAATTTGAATCTGTGCCTCTTTCAAAACAAACTGTAGCCAGAAGAACAGAAGACATCAGTCTGCAACTGTCTCAAAGTTTAAAATCTTGTATTGAAAACTGCTCATATTTTTCGCTCGCGATTGATGAAAGTACTGACATCACTGACACTTGCCAGCTTCTTATTTTTGTTAAAGTTATCCAGGAGGATTTTACTGTTATTGAAGAATTGTTGAAAGTTTGCTCTTTGCATGACACTTGTAGAGGGACAGACATATTTTCTGCAGTTCATAGTGCCGTAGATGAAGTAGGTGGTTTTGGAAAGTTGTCTGCAGTGTGTACTGATGGTTGCAAAGCTTTTATTGGTTCAAATACTGGTTTTGTTGGACTTCTAAAGCAAAACAAAATTAACGTACCTACATTGCATTGCATAATTCATCAAGAGGCCCTTTGTGCAAAGTCCATAAATCTAAAAGACACCATGGCTACTGTTGTGAAAATAACAAATTTGATAAGAGGAGGACACCAGTCTTTAAATCATAGGAAGTTTTTATCATTTTTAGAGGAAGTAGATTCTAGCTACGGTGATCTCCTGCTTTATACAGAAGTAAGATGGCTTAGTCGAGGGAAATGTTTAATAATATTTTTTGAACTGAAGAATGACATTTATGACTTCCTGCGAGAGAACTTACCATGCTCCATTGATCTTCAACATGCACTCAAAGACATTAATTTCCTTCATAATCTGGCATATCTCACAGACATCACACAACATTTGAACATATTGAATTTGCAGCTACAAGGGGAAAAGCAAACCATTTTTCAATTGATGGGATATGTTGATGGTTTTAAAAGAAGCTGAATCTATTTAGACTTTCTTTGCAAAAAAATGATCTGTTCCATTTTTCAAGTTGTAAGCAGTTGTTGTCAGAGATAGAAAGTGCAAACTTCAGTAAGTACGCAGCTGACATTGAACATTTGATTTGTGAATTTGATCGACGATTTCAAGATTTTGAAATGTTTCGTCCGCAAATGGAACTTTTTAATAACGCAATTAAGTGCAAAGTGGAGTGCCAGCCATCAGATCTTCAACTAGAGTTGTGTGACCTTCAGTGTGACCCCTTCCTCAGTACTGTAAAGGCATTAGGAGCTGACTTCTGGAAATTGCTACCAAATGAACGTTACCCGTGTCTGAGAAAATGGGCACTAAAGATGTGCTCTATATTCGGCAGCACATATCTCTGCGAGACAACATTCTCTTCCATGAAGTTAATTAAATCTAAGACCAGGAACAGAATGACCGATTCGACATTGTCCCATACTCTCCGAATCGCCACGTCAAAAATGGAAGTGGACTTCAAATCTCTGGTGGAAAGCTGTGACAAGTCACAATCGTCGCACTGAGACATTAAAGGTAATTTTAAAATGAATAATTAATGGATTTGTTACAAATCAAATATGTAGTCAAAGTGCAAGCATTATTTATATATTACTATATCGCATAGGTCCCTACTGTCATTTTTGACGATATTCTTAAGTGTGGCCCGCGGGTCTTGGCCTTGGCTTTAATCCGGCCCTCGGGCAACCTCAAGTTGGCCACCACTGGATTACATAATGATAAAAGAAATGTTCCGTAGCAGCGTAAAGAAAGTCAAAACCTACCCAGGAGCAGATATTAATTCAGATCACAATCCTGTAATGATTAAAATGAAAATCAAACTAAAGAGAAACAAACAAAAGTCTAATTCATCAACAAATTCACTAGATATAACAGCTTTAAATCAAAAAGATATTAAAGATACCTATACAATACAAGTAAGAGGTGAGATGCAGAATGGCTCATGCAAAAGCAGATTTCCAAAAAATGAGGAAAATACTATGCAATCCATTTTTGACAATAGAAACAAGAAAAAGAGTTCTTAAATGTTACGTTGAGCCAGTCTTAATATATGGATGCGAGTCATGGACAATAGGACAACAGACAAGAAAATCACTGGAGTCTGTAGAAATGTGGTTTTACAGAAGAATGTTGAGAATACCATGGATAGCTAAGAAGAGTAATGAAGAGGTTTTGAGAGAGGTCAAAGCAAAAAGAAAGCTAATTTCCAATATTAGGAAGAAACAATCATCATTTTTTGGCCATGTAATGAGAAGAGAACATCTGGAATATATTGTAACAACTAGAAACATTGAGGGACGAAGAGACAGAGGGAAGCAAAGAGAAAAAATAAATAACAGCCTAAGAGAATGGCTTGGCAGAACAACAGTAATGATAAATAGCTGCCGAGATCGAAAGTTGTGGAGAGACATGATCACCTACGCCACTAGGCCCGGTACTTGATGATGATGATACAATACAAGTAAAGAACACATACCAGAAGCTGCTAGAAGAAGGAATTGAACAATACAGAAGAGAGAATGCTGATGAAAAGGTAACAACAAAATTACAATGCATAAAGAAAAGCATACAAGAAACCTACGACACCTTACCCAAAAGAGAAAAGAACAAAAAACAAAAATGCATAACTAACACCATCTTAGAAAAAATGGAAGACAGGAGACAAGCAAAGAACACTGAACAATACAATAAAATAGATAATGAGATACGCAAAATGTGCAAAAAGGCAAAAGAAGACTGGCTGAGCCAAAAATGTATAGAAATAAAAACTATGGAAAGCAAACAAGACTTAACCCAATGCACACAGAAATAAAGAGAATGACTAATAAAATTGTTAAAAGCCACAGAAGGTGGATGCATTGCAGTCAAAAAGGGAAAAATGCTAACAGACAATAAGGATATTATAGATAGATGACAGGAATATATAACATAACTATTTCAAGATCAAAGGGACAAGAAACCAGTTATAAAATGTACATCAGGCTATAAAACCTTAAAATCTGAGGTGGAAAAAGTTATACAAACAACGAAAAAGGGAAAAACAGCAGGACCTGACATCATACAGATAGAGGTGATACAGGCACTAGAAGATTTTGGCATTGAAGTGATTACAGACATATGCAACGACATATACCACACAGGATGCATACAAAATGAACTAAAAACATCAACTTTCATTGCATTGCCTAAAAAGAATGATGCAGTTGAATGCAGTGACTTTAGAACAATAAGCCTAATGAGCCATGTTACAAAAATCTTGCTAAAAGTTATACAAGAAAGGATTCAGAATAAAATCAATACTGAATTAGATGAGCGGCAATTTGGATTTAAGAAAAATAGCGGGACAAAAGAAGCCATATTCTGCACGAAAACATTAATCGAAAAATACACAGAAGTAAACAAACCAATATATGCCTGCTTCATAGACTACACCAAAACTTTTGATAGAGTTCACCACAAACAACTTATAGAATGCCTAAAAGAGATACATCTAGATGACATGGACATACGACTAATATGCAATCTATACTGGGAGCAAACAGCGATAATAAAATATAACAAGAGAACTCTACACCCATTGATATAAAAAGAGGAGTAAGACAGGGATGCATCCTATCACCAAGCTTGTTCAATCTATACACTGAGCACATTTTTAAAATCATCATAGAGATGCCAGGCGTACAAATTAATGGAAAGATAATCAATAACCTAAGATATGCTAACGATACTGTACTACTAGCAGAAAATCCTAAAGATCTACAGCAATTACTTAATGAAATAAACATGACAAGAAAAAAATATGGACTAGTTATGAATATAAAAACGACTAAAATTATGATCATAAACAAAGAAGACACTCAAAATCCACGAGTGGATATCAAAATAGAAGGAATAGACCTGGAGACAGTTCAGAACTACAACAACCTGGACATACTATAACCAGTGATGGAAAATGTACAACTGAAATAAACAAAAGATTAGGAATGGCAAAAAGCCATTTTAATGTCATGAAGAACATACTAACATCAAACCAAACGATGACACCAGGGCTAAAACTAAGAATAGCAAAATGTTACATTTTCTCGATATTCCTATATGGTGCAGAAACATGGACATTAGGCAAGAAAACAGAACAGAGAGTTGAAGCCTTTGAAATGTGGATATATAGAAGAATAGGTAGAATTGGATGGAAGGAAAAGAAAACAAACGATGAAGTCTTAAAACAACTAAAAATGAAAAGAGAACTACTAAGCACAATTCAAACAAGACAAATGCGATTTTTGGCCCATGTTAAGACACAACAACCTACTAAAAGTAATCCTGGAGGGGAAAATACAAGGTAAAAGAGGCAGAGGCAGACCAAGACTAACATGGACAAGTAACATCAAAAGATGGACAAATCAGCCTAAGACAACCTGCACCATCAAAGCAAGAGACAGAGCAGAATGACGCTCCATGGTAGCCAGCCTTCGTTGCGGAGAAGGCACTCGATATGACATAATATACACTGAAAACAACCCAGTGGAAGAGATCAATCACTTTATCTATCTTTAAAGTCACATTGATCGAGAAGGGGATACAAGTAAAAAAATTAGAATAAGAAAAGCTAAAGCAGCAATGTCTTTCAGAATCGTTGAAAAGTTGTGGAAATCGAAACTCATCAGCACAAACACAAAACTTAGACTATTCAAATCAAATGTTCTATCTACCCTTACGTATGCATGTGAAAGCTAGAAAACAACAAGAGACATAGAAACAATGTTGAACGCATTCGAAAATAAATGTCTAAGGAAAATACTTGGTATAGTATGGAACGAGTTCAAAACAAACGAGAAAATTAGAGAAATCGCCAATCAACCACTAATATCTTCAGTAATCAAGAAAAGACGATGGTCATATGTTGGACTTGTGATGAGAAGTGATAATAACCGAATAGCAAAGGAAGCCCTCATGTGGAAAACAACAGGTAAGTAGAAAAGAGGAAGACCCAGAGAGACACTGAGAACATTGATGAGAGAGGCAAGAGCAGCAGGAATCGGCTCCCTCAATGAGCTTGCACAGAACAGAGACAGTTGGCGAGATTTGATAAAAGATCTTTACAAGGATTGAAAACTTCTAGAATAAAAATTTAGATAAGAGGAGTATCTCGGTCTACGCTCTATGAACCGGCTACGGCTCGAAAGGTCGATGGATGGATGCATGGATGGACGGATGGATGGATGCATGGATGGATGGATGGATAAGAATACTGGAGATGAATTTATAAAGACCCGCGATAGCCTAACAATTAATCTATTTAAAGACACGACGATAGTTTCGGTACTGCCGCTAATGGATCATGTGCCGGAAGAAGAATCAGAGTTAGAGCAGATGTGACTGTAATAGAGAAACCATTTAGCTGAGACATTCTTAGTTATAAGTACTGCACTGAGTTATCATGTGCTGAGAATTAAGATAAGCGCAGTTGTGAATGTGTGGGAGAATTCATTTACCTAAGACATTGATGTGATACTGAAGAATTAAGATAAGCGCAGTTGTGAATGTGTGGGAGAATTCATTTACCTAAGACATTAATGTGATATTGAAGAATTAAGATAAGCGCAGTTGTGAATGTGTGGGAGAATTCATTTACCTAAGATATTAATGTGATATTGAAGAATTAAGATAAGCGCAGTTGTGAATGTGTGGGAGAATTCATTTACCTAAGACATTAATGTGATATTGAATAATTAAGATAAACACAGTTGTGAATGTGCGGGAGAATTCATTTACCTAAGACATGGATGTGATATTCAATAATTAAGATAAGCACAGTTGTGAATGTGCGGGAGAATTCATTTACCTAAGACATGGATGTGATATTCAATAATTAAGATAAGCACAGTTGTGAATGTGTGGGAGAATTCATTTACCTAAGACATCGATGTAATATTGAAGAATTAAGATAAGCACAGTTGTGAATGTGTGGGAGAATTCATTTACCTAAGACATGGATGTGATATTGAAGAATTAAGATACGCGCAGTTGTGAATGTGTGGGAGAATTCATTTACCTAAGACATGGATGTGATATTGAAGAATTAAGATAAGCACAGTTGTGAATGTGTGGGAGAATTCATTTACCTAAGACATTGATGTGATATTGAAGAATTAAGATAAGCACAGTTGTGAATGTGTGGGAGAATTCATTTACCTAAGCCATCGATGTGATATGATGTGAATTCGATGGCTTCGTTTCGGACGTTTGGTAGCTAAGGACCTAACTTGTGCAAACGGATGGCATTGGCAAGGATCATTTTGAATCTATGAAGTGGGCTCATTTTGTGTTTAACTCAAAAACATATGTGCTTTTTAACCAAAGACCTTTTTTTGGGGACTCAATGAAGATATCCCCGATGGAAGAATAAATTGTACTATTAGTCCCATAAATGATTCGCTTCCAGATGTTTATGATGTAAACAAAGCAGTTTTGTCATTGCAAGTGAATAATGTCCACACCTATAATTGGTCAGGATTGTGTAGCAGCAGCAGCTTTATAGCGAACACAGAAAACATCATAGGATTGTGCTGTTCTGAAACAGCTATGCCATGCTACCCTAGAATTGCCTTTAATGGGATTACTGTGACCACAAACCACTCTCCATGTGTGTGCCACATATTTACACCCCAGAAAGAAACACTGAATATAACAACATCATGTGCTGTCTGTGATATTAATGACCACAGACCAGGAGCCTCCAGTATGATTGATACAACTGTTGCACCAAGCATTTCATCAGCAGAGCCATATCTATGGAATGTTAATCTGACGTTGTTCTTGAATGATGTCCAAGTTAATGAGACATCAGAATCGTGTGGCGCAGCTACAAGAAGGTGGCGGAGAACATCAAGTTCTGCTGCTATAAAGGAGACTTGCCTTATTATCCCAGAATTGCCTTAATTGGGATCACTGTAGTTGAAAACTTCTCTTGTGTAAACTACACATTCACATCTAAGAGTGAATCAGTGAAGGTCACAAAATCATATTCTCTCTGTGGTTTTACTAACTACAGGTCATGTGGCTTCTGTTGGATTGGAAATGATAACTTACCACCACTGTGTGTCTATATGTTTGGAATTGGAGTCATCAATGATGGCCTAACATCATCAAGTGCTACGACGATCATCATTTTCGGGAGGACGTGAACTCCCATGGTATATGGTGGATAGGCGGCAGGAACTATTGAAGGCTATGTCTGAAAAGTGTTCCTCCTTGCAGTTTCCTCATATTCCAAGTCCGGCTTGTTGCAGGAGCTACTGAGTTAAATGCTCTGTGCACACCGTGAGCTGTGTGTCTCATCCGTTTTGATCCTGCTTCGATATCCCGCTTGTTTACGATGAATGATGATATCGTATGACAGGGAACAGTTGACTGTGTTCACTTTCTGCACGGTTTCGCCTTATGTCTTTTGGCGTGTGCTGAGACTGCTACGATGGGGACTACAGTTACCTTTCTTTGTTTGGGAGATGACTTAGTAATTCGGATGATTCCACTGGCACGGGCGGTTGAGCAATTATGGATTTTAATTCGTTTGCTGTGATACCGAGGCCTTCCATAACCAATAACCAATAACCAATCGATGTGATATTAATTAAGATCTGCACAGTTGTGAATGTGTGGGAGAATTCATTTAACTAAGACATTGATGTGCTATTGAATAATTAAGATAAGCGCAGTTGTGAATGTGTGGGAGAATTCATTTACCTAAGACATTAATGTGATATTGAAGAATTAAGATAAGCACAGTTGTGAATGTGTGGGAGAATTCATTTACCTAAGACATTGATGTGCTATTGAATAATTAAGATAAGCGCAGTTGTGAATGTGTGGGAGAATTCATTTACTTAAGACATTGATGTGATATTGAAGAATTAAGATAAGCACAGTTGTGAATGTGTGGGAGAATTCATTTACCTAAGACATTAATGTGCTATTGAATAATTAAGATAAGCACAGTTGTGAATGTGTGGGAGAATTCATTTACCTAAGACATTGATGTGCTATTGAAGAATTAAGATAAGCACAGTTGTGAATGTGTGGGAGAATTCATTTACCTAAGACATGAATGTGATATTGAATATATCCACTGTGTCAAGATCGGGAGACTAATGTAATAAACTGTTTTGAAATTTAAGTGCAGTTGTCTGTCATTGTAACTACAACTGTTGCGATGTTTCATGTGACGCCGCATAGAACTACTAAATTCCATTAAGGCACGTGATAACAGTTTTTAAGATCTGGTGAGGTTATTGTGCTCAATCATAGATATTGAATCACACTAGCGCATACTTCACTTTGTTGCTGTGAAAACCAGGTGTGATAGATTAATCCATAAAAGTACTGGATGAACATTAAGAAGTTGTTCATGAACTAATGAACTATTATTTTTTGAAGTATAATGAATCAGTAAAATACTCCTTTAGACATTTTGGATGTGAAATAAATCAAGCTATATGATGAAGCTTTTCGTGTAAAAAAAAAAAAAAAAAATCCCCAAGAATCTAGCTGTCAAGAATATTTAAACAATGTTACAAAGTATAACAAGAAAATACGTATTATATTAACAGTATAAATGATGATATTAGATCTAACTTACAAAGTAAATAATGTAGCAAGAAAAGTCAGGTTCAGTGCAATGAATTAGCAAGTTATATATATATATATATATATATATATATATATATATATATATATATATATATATTCAGGTTAGTATTTAATATGCAAGTCGGACAAATGATCAAGAAATGGAAATAGCAAAGTTATCATAGTATCTCAAGCAAAGTTATCATAGTATCTCAAGACAAAACATGCTCAAGTTAGCATAGTAGCTGAAGACAAATCATGCTCAAGTTATCAAGACAAGTCAAATTTATGCAAACAAGTTCACAACTAAAGAATTTAAGTAACTTCAGCCCGTCATGTCATGAGACTCTCAAATATTACAAGACAACAGAGCACGTTTAAGACTGATTGAGATTGAAACCGTCAATTAGCGTACGACAAATACAGGTCAACTAGGGAATATTGTGACATTGTGAGATCGTCGAACTTAAAAAACGTTTCTGGAGAGAGAGAGCGCGCGCCGTGTAATCACGTGACCGCGTGAGTGTCACCTGCTTCCTGCTCAAGAAATATAAACATTGCGTGTGTACTTTCATTTTCCAAGGATCAGGTGTGAATTACTTACTTATTTAATTATATTTAGGAATTGATTGATTGCCGTTTTGAATTGATTGTTGAAATGAAAATTACTGAATTGTTATTATTTAGTTCAACACAAGCGTTATAAAATAGTATTTAATTGAAATATATTTTTAAGTTAATAAATTGAATTGAGATTTGTCCACAGCAGTTAATATAAACTGTTTTCCTTCCAGAGAGACGAAAACGAGACCTTTGTATTATGAATTGAAAATATGTTGTTAAATTATATTAAATTATCAATCGTTTCATGCAAATGACAGTGTACAAAAGGCAAATGTTAATTGCCTTGTTATATAAATATGGAACAAATTCTTGCACATATCGAATCAACAGTTAGATATAAGCAGACGATAGAAAATTTGTTTACAGCCAAGTTAATCGATCGAAGTGAGAAATTATATTAGTGCTAAAGATAACATAGTGAAACATGGCAAAAACCTTAGATCATGGCAATGAAGCGATGAGACTAGCAACTGAAAAGGTAGGCTTTTGTTTATTTCAGTTGTACATTTTCCATCACTGGTTATAGTATGTCCAAGGTAGTTGAGGTTCTGAACTGTCGCCAGGTCTATTCCTTCTATTTTGATATCCACTTGTGAGTATTTTCTTTAATTATGATCATAGTTTTAGTCTTTTTGATATTCATATCTAGTCCATATTTTTTTCTTGTCATGTTTATTTCATTAAGTAATTGTTGTAGATCTTTAGGATTTTCTGTTAGTAGTGTAGCAATCATCATCATGTGCCATACCGGTTGGCGTAGGTGATCATGTCCTTCCACAATCTTCTATCTACAGTGCATCGTATCAGTTCTGTTGTTGACTGTTTTCCATGCCATGACACCAAGCTATCCAGTATTTTCTCTCTTTGTCGTCCGCGATCTCTCTTTCCTTTTATTTTGTTAGTTGTAACCAAGTATTCCAACTTCCCTCTTCTCATGATGTGCCCGAAAAATGTTGATTGCTTCTTTCTGAATTTTTTTAAGAGCTCCCTTTTTGTGTTGGCCTCTTTGAGAACTTCCTCATTGGTCTTTTTAGCTGTCCAGGGAACTTTTAACATTCTTCTGAGAAATCCCATCTCTGTGGCCTCTAATCGTCTTTTCATTTGTTTGTCTACTGTCCATGATTCGCTTCCATAGGTCAGAATTGGTTCTATATAGCACCGATGAATTCTCTTTCTCATTTTTATTGACATAGATGTGTTGCATAAGATATTTTTCATTTTCTGAAATGCTATTTTGTCCTGAGCTATTCTGCTTTTTATTTCTGTGGTGCATCTCCCATCTGATGTTATTATTGTTCCCAAGTATTCGAAACGTTGCACTTGTTTCAGATTTGTCTCTTTTATTTTTATGCTGCATGATGGTGATGATTGTTTCTTCGATATAACCATTACTTCTGTTTTCTTGCTATTCAGACTGAGACCTTTCTTGTTGCTTTCTTTTACTATTATGTCTATCATTTCTTGTAGTTCGTTCTCTGTCTCTGCTATTAAGACTGTGTCATCCGCATATCGCAAATTATTTATGTTGTGACCGTTGGCTTCAATTCCTTTTTTGTCTACTATTGATCTCATAATATATTCGCTGTAAAGTGAAAACAAATCCGGTGACAGAACACAGCCTTGTCTGACTCCTTGTTTTATATATTGGGATTGTCCTGTTTGGTTGTTAATTCGTATAGCCGCTGTTTGTTGCCAGTACATGTATTTTATGATTAGCAGATCCTTGCCATCAATGTTTAATTTCTCCAGCCTATTGATTATTTCCACATGCTTTACTTTGTCAAATGCTTTCGTGTAGTCTATAAAGCACATATATAGAACTTGCTTTACCTCTATAGTTCTTTCTATCAATGTTCTTAAGATGTATATTGCATTATTGGTGCCCTTTGCTTCCACAAATCCACATTGTTCCTCACTTATTTCTGGTTTTATTTTGTTCCTTACACGTCTCATGATTATTTTTAGTAATATTTTAGTCATATGGCTCATGAGACTAATAGTGCGATCGTCTTCACAATCAGTGGCTCCTGACTTCTTCAGTATGGCTACAATGATAGATTTTAGTAGATCTTCGGGTATGTGTCCAGTGTTATATATGTCATTGAGTAATTTTGTTATGACATGTACTCCCAGCTCTCCTAATGCATTTATCTCTTCGATTGTTATATTGTCATGACCTGGAGCTTTGCCTCTTTTCATGTGTTGAATTGCGTCCTCCACTTCACTCTGCAATATTGGTGGTCCTGTGTCTTCATTTAAATTGTTTAATTCTGGTCGTTCATCATCATAGAGTTGACTGATATATTCTGTCCATCTTTCCATTGTCTTCTCCTGTCCCATATTATATTTCCTTCCTGTGATTTCACACATCCTGAAACTTTGACTTCTTTTCTTCCTGTTAATTCATTTAACTGATTGTGCATAAATTGAGTTTTTCTTTTGTTTTTCCATTTCTTCACATTTCTGTTTTAACCATCCTTCTTTGCTTCACAGCACTTGTTTTGGATCTCTTTGTGCAATATTTTGTATGTCCGTTCTTCTTTCTTATGTTTATGTGTAACAATAAGCCATCAAAATATAAACAATATTATTGCCACTTTCAAAGGAGAACCATCGACATTTTGAGAGTGGATAGAAGGTATAGAAAATTTAGCCCACTTAACTACAAATAAAGAACTAAGGAATATACATTTCAGATCAGATGAAGTGTTTGCGTTCTTAAGAAGATTAGAATCATTACCCGAGGAAACGTGGGAGAATACGAACAAATATTAACCAGATTGTTGTGTGTGCTACGTTATCATGTTGATGGCTGATCGTATATCCCTCGACCGGCCGTACGCTAATGGTAAAATGCGACATGACGGAGCTTTGTTCATGACTTTGCAGCAGCGGGGTGACTCCCGGAGTTTCCTGTTAGTCAGGAGGGATGTTGTCTAGTTTCAAGAGGGCTACTGTGAGATAGAGGGTAGACATGTGAACTGGTTTATAATTTCACAAATTCACATTGCAGGGAGATCTTTCGGTGTGTTATTTGATGTGCGACGGGTATAATCCGATGACTAACAGTGTTTCATATGTTCGGATTTGGAGACAAAAACGATGTCCTAACATCTTCAAGCGCTATACATAAAAAAAAAAAAATATGACGATCATCATTTTCAAGAGGGCGTGAACTTCCTGTCCATACCTGGTGGACAGGCTGCAGGAACCATTAAAGGCTATGTCTGAAAAGTGTTCATTGTTGCAGTTTCCTCATATTCCAAGTCCGGCTTGTTGCAGGAGCTGCTGAGTTAAGTGCTCTGTGGACACCGTGAGCTGTGCGTTTCATCAATTTTAATCGTGTTTCAATATTCCGATTTCAGATATTGATGATATCGTAAGACAGGGAAGAGACGGTTTTATTAACTTTCTGTGCGGTTTCGCCTTATGTCTTTTGGCGTGTGCTGAGACTGCTATGATGGGGACTACAGATACCTTTCTTTTTTGGGGGAGATGAGATAGTAATTCGGATGATTCTACTGGAAGGGGCGGTTGAGCAATTATGGATTTTAATTCGTTTGCAGTGATACCGGGTCCTACCATAACCATATTAACCTTTAGGTATACAGAAGAAAGATGTCCTTAAGATTTATTTGCAAAATTACACAAGATGAAGAAAAAAGAATAGGAAGTCGTGTGTACATATGAAGACAGATTGATTAGTTTAGCGGAAAGAACATTTGCGCGGTGTCAGGTGTAAGGAATGAGGATAACCAGTTGCAGATAACTATTTTTATTGAAAGGTTAAACAACAGAGGGTTAAGGTTGTATTTGCTTAGAAAGGAGCTGAAGACAATCAATGAAACATTAGATTTAGCCATTTAAGAAAAAAAAACCAATTGAAAAGATGTGCGGTTGAAGATAACCCAAACATTCAAAGGTACACAAGACCTGAAGGAACCAGGAATATAGGTATAACAAGAGAAATGAGTCACTCACCAAATGGAGATAGATTAAGATAGACATGTTCAGAATAGAAGGGATAGAGAAGTAGAACACATATCAATGGAAATAGATCATGCTAGACACAGTTGGGATAGAAGATTATTTGGAAGTCCACATCAAAGAATAGGATTCGTAGCGAATAATAGATGTTTTAATTGCGGTAAACTTGGTCATATTGCTCCAAAATTGCTGATAAGAGTATACTTGAAACAATCTAAGAGATCATAGATCACTAAGAGATAATAGAACTGAGGTGAGTCATAGATTCAAACAGGGAAACTAATACCTCGATCTTGGACTCAGACCCGGAAGAGTGAGAGAAGTTATGATTTTCCTGACAGTAAACATATGAAGGGAGACCCAAGTTCGTAAAGATAGACATAAGTTAAGAGCATTAGGTGACACTGGAGCCAGAGTAAGTGTAATTAAAGAATTCACATATAGACAAGTAAGAAAGAAATACAAGTTGCAGCGCACGACAAATAATTTAGAGTCAGTAAGTGGAAGATCAGTAGAGGCGATAGACACTACAATATTAATCATACATCTTGGAGAAAATAGGGGATTTTGTTCACTTTGGACCAAAGTCCCCTAACATTAATAGATAGACATATAAGATCAGCCGTTTTTATAGTAAGCAGATTATTACGATAATAAAAACTTATTATTAATGTGTACATGTTATTTTAAAACAATCAATTATTGAAACAATTCTTGGTTCTGAAACTTGCTTGGCTCTCATCTTGTGTTCAAATAAACAAAATCATCAAGTACCGTGCATGTTGGCGTAGATGATCATGTCTCTCCACAACTTTCGATCTCGACAGTTATTTATATTTTCTGTTGTTGAGCTTCTGTCAAGCTGTCTGGTATCTTTTCTCTTTGTTTCCCCTCTATCTCTTCATCCCTCAATTTTCCCAGTTGGGACAATATATATTCCATCTGTTCCCTTCTCATTACATGGACAACACATAATGATTGTTTCTTCTAATATTGGATAGTAGCTCTCTTTTTGGTTTAGCCTCTTTCAGAACGTTTTCTTTGCTCTTCTTAGTTGTCCATGGTATTCACAACATTCTTCTGTAAAACCAAATTTCTAGCCACCAGTGATTTTCTTGTCTGTTGTCCTGTTGTCCATGATTCACATCCATATGTTTAGACTGGCCGTGCATTTAAATAATGAATATAAATAAACACTTCAAATATAAAAATAAAACTTCAGAAATAGGTTATAAAGAACAGGACACCAATACTTCTAATAAGAGCAGATGTCACTATTATTCACAGCGGCCAGCGATCACACATCTCGCTCTGCCAGTCACACACCATATCACAGAATTCATGTCTCTACTGGATACTCTCGCATGTGTATCTGCGATTTTGAGCCATGTTTAAAGACACAACAGCCTACTAAAAGTAATCCTGGTGGAGAAAATACAAGGTAAAAGAGGCAGAGACAGACCAAGACGAATAGGGACGAGTAACATCAAAAGATTAGGACTAGGAACAAACTTTGGCAAACTAGAAACCTACGGGGTAGCAGGACAACTACTAGATAATATAATGACATCATATAAAAAACAGTCAAAGTGCCGTTAGAACATTGGAAGGTCTGTCAGAATGGTTTCAGGTTATAACAGGAGTAAGACAATGATGCGTCCTCTCACCTCTCCTGTTCATCCTTTATATGGACAAAATAAATCAGGAAACAACCAACAATAAGGAAAATCAAATAATAACATAGAGGTAGAAAACTCCAACATCAACGAGCTACTCTTCGCAGATGACCAATGCCTAATATATGAGGATGAAAACCTGCTACAACAGCATTTAACATATCTAGATAAAAGCTGCACAAACTACAGTATGAAAATTAACACAGCAAAAACAGAGGCTATAAGAATAAGCAAATTAAGACACCCATTAAACATTAAGATCAAAGATAAAGAAATAAAAACAGGTAGAAGAATTTAATTTAAGTATTTAGGCACAATGTTCACAGAAGATGGAAAACTAGACAGAGAAATTGACATGAGAATACAAAAAGCAAATGCTGTCACATACCAGCTTTCACCATTGCTAGGATATCCAATAGTGTGGTGCATGAAGGACAGCTTACAGAAGCATTTGAAATAAGAACAGGAGTAAGGCAAGGATGCCTTCTGTCTCCATTTCTCTTTCTACTGGCCATAGATTGGATTATGAAAATAACTCAAAACCAGAAATGGGATCCAGTGGTCACTGACTAAACAACTTGATGATTTAGACTTTGCTGATGACATAGCTCTCCTATCACACAGCCATCAACAGATGCAGAATAAAATGAGTATATTAGATGAGAGACCACAACAGCTAGGACTAAAGATTAATAGAGATAAGACCAACATTATGAGAATTAATGCAGTTGGCAATAACCAAATAAAACTAGAAGAAATACCTCTACTAGACGTACAATCTTACATATATCTGGGCAGTAATATAGATAAAGAGGGAGGAACAGAAAATGATACCAAAATAAGGATATCAAAAGCAAGAGGAGCTTTCATTGCACTGGGAAACATATGGAAATCCAAAGAAATTAGGCTAAATACAAAAATAAAAATTTTCAACTCAAATGTTAAGTCGGTCCTATTATATGGCTGTGAAACATGGAGAATAACAAAATTGACAATCACGAAGGTACAGACTTTCATTAATGGATGCTTGCGCAGAATAAGGGATGGAAATGGCAGGACAAAGTCACTAACGTGGAATTATGGAAATGTACCGGTCAAATACCAGTGGATAAAGAGATACAGCGAAGACGTAGGCGATGGATAGGACACACACTACGGAAGCCAACTGAGAGTATTACACAACAGGCCCTTTTTGGAATCCCCAGGGGAAAAGACAAAGAGGAAGACCAAGGAATTTTTAGAGAAGACAGATCGAAGCAGAGATGAAGATGATGGGGAAGACATGGAATGATCTTAAAAGAATTGCAAAAAACAGAACGACTTGGAAAGTGTTTGTTGAAGACCTATGCTCCACTGGGAGCTAAAAGGTAGAAGAGGAAGATATCCAAACATTTCTATGCCAGCTAAACAACACATGATAAATAGCATTTTCATACCAACTTTGTGCTATGAAAGTCAAACATGGACCCTTTCTAAATCCCATTTAAGAAAGATCAATACATGTGAGATGCGATGCTTGAGAAAAGTAACAAACCACACAAGAAGAGATAGAATACCAAATGAAACTATAAGAAAAATAGTAGGAACAAAACCCTGCCAAGAATATATACAACAACAACAACTTAAATGGTTTGGCCACCTGGTCAGAATGAATCCTTATCAATCACCATCAAGGGCGTTCTTCTCGAGAATGCATGGAAAAGACCAAGAGGAGGACCCAGAAGAAGATGGATAGATGCAGTGACAGAGACATGTAACAACAAAGGAAAATCACTAATTCAGACAGTTCGAGCAGCTCAAGAACGACAAATGACATAAACCACGACACCTTTTAGGTATCAGTGAAAAGAGAAAAGAACAACAACATCAAAAGATGGACAAACCAGCCTATGACAACCTGCACTATCAAAGCAAGACACAGAGCAGAATGTCGCTTCATGATAGCCAACCTTCGATGCGGAGATTGCACACGATGATGATGATGAACTGATCACGAACTTAAAATTGCAAGTTATCTTGAAAACTCAAGAAAAAGCATGCTCAAGTTGTCGAGACAAGTCAAATTGATGTCAACAACAAGTTCACAACTAAAGAATTCAAGTTACTTCAGCGCGTCGTGTCACGAGAAACTCCCGAATATTATTAGACAACAGAGCACGTTTAAGATTGAAATCATCAATTGTCAATTAGCATACGACAAATCCAGGTTAACTAAGGTACAGTGTGACATTGTGAGATCGTCGAACTTAAAACGTAGTGTCTGGAGACAGTGTGCAATCACGTGACCGTGTGAGTGTAACCTACTTAGGGTTTAAGAAACATAAACAGCGCGTGTGTTCTTTAATTTTCTACGTATTATTAAGTATGAATTACTTACTTAGTTAATTATATTTATGAACTGATTGGTGGTCCTTTTTAATTGATTGTTGAAATGGAACTCAATGACTTGTTATTGTTTGCTAGAATACACGCGTTATAAAATTGTATTTAATTGAAATATATTTTCACGTTACAAAAAATGAATTGAAATTTGTCCAGAGCAAGTAATATAAACTTTGTTTTCCTTCCAGAGAGACGAATCAAGACCTTTGTATTATGAATTGAATATATGTTGTTCAATTATATTAAATTATCAATCGTTTCATGCACATTGTGACAGAACACAAAAGGCAAATCTTAATTGCATAATTATATACAAATGAAATGCAACAAATTCTTGCACATATAGAATCAGGAGTTAGATATTAGCAGATAATAGAAAACTTGTTTACAGCCGTGTCAATCGATCGAAGTGAGAAATTGTATTAGTGCTAAAGATAACATAGTAAAACATGGCAACAACCTTAGATCCTGCTAATGAAGTGATGCGATTATCAACTGAAACGGTAATTGCATTGAAGATAACAATGAACTATCAAAATGTTAGCAATCGGACTGCCACGTTCAAAGGAGAACCATCGAAATTTAGGGAATGGATAGAAAATATAGAAAAAATTAGCTCACTTAAAGAAAAATAAACAATTAAGGAATATAGCATTTCAGACCAGTTCAGATGAAGTGTCTGCGTTCATAAGAAGAAGGTTAGAGTCAGTACCCGTGGAAACGTGGGCGAGTGCGAAACAAATATGAACATTTGAGGTATGCAGAAGAAAGAAGTCCACAAGATTTATGTGTAAAATTACACACAATGAAGCAAAAAGAAGGGGACGCCGTGTGTGCGTATGAAGACAAATTGATTAGTTTAGCGGAAAGAGCATTTGCGCGGTGTCAGGTGAAAGGAATGAGGATATCCAGATGCAAATACTGTATAACTATTTTTATTGAAGAGTTAAACAACAGGAGGTTAAGATTGTATTTGCTTAGAAAGGAGCTGAAGACAATCAATAAAACATTGGATTTACCAATTAAAGAAGAAAACCATTTGAAAAGATGTACGATTGAAGACAATCCAAACATTCCAAGGTGCACAAGACATGAGGAAACCAGGAATATAGATCCAACAAGAGAATTTAGTCACCCACCATTAGGGATAGATTAAGACAGACATGAGATAACCTGGAATATAGGTCCAACAAGAGAATTGAGCCACCCACCAATGGGGATAGATTAAGACAGACATGTTCAGAATAGAAGGGATAGAGAAGTAGAACATATACCAATGGAAATAGATCAAGCTAGACACAGTTGGGATAAAAGAAGAGTTAGAAGACCACAGCAAAGAATAGAATGATTCGTAGAGAACAATAGATATTTTAAATGCGGTAAACTTGGTCATATTGCTGGAAATTGCAGACAAGAGTATAGCGGAAACAATCTAAGAGATCGTAGATCACCATATAATAGAACTAAGGTGAGCCATAGATTCAAACAGGGAAACTAACACCTCGTTCTTGGACTCAGGCCCCAAAGAGTGAGAGAAATTTTGATTGGCCTGACAGTAAAATATGAAGGGAAACCCAAGTTCGTGTATTGTTAAGATAGACAGACATACGTTTAGAGCATTAATTTACACAGGAGCCGAAATAAGTGTGATTAAAGAATCCGCATATAGACAAGTAAGAAAGAAATACAAATTGAGGCACAAATAATTTGGAGTCAGTAAGTTGACGATCAGTGGAGGTGATATCTATCTATCTGTCTGTCTGTCTGTCTGCCTGCCTGCCTGCCTGCCTATGCCTGCCTGCCTGCCTATGCCTGCCTGCCTATGCCTGCCTGCCTATGCCTGCCTGCCTATGCCTGCCTGCCTATGCCTGCCTCCCTCTGCCTGCCTATGCCTGCCTCCCTCTGCCTGCCTATGCCTGCCTCTGCCTGCCTGCCTATGCCTGCCTATGCCTGCCTATGCCTGCCTATGCCTGCCTATGCCTGCCTATGCCTGCCTGCCTGCCTATGCCTGCCTGCCTGCCTATGCCTGCCTGATCTATTGACCTTTCAAGCCGTAGCAGGCCCATAGAGCATAGACCCAGATACTCTTTCTCTTATCTAAATTTTATTCTAGCAGTTTTCATTTCTTGTAAAGATTTTTATCAAAATCTCGCCATTTGTTCTGTGCAAGCAACTCTATCTCACTGAGGGAGCCGACTCCTGCTTCTCTTGCCTCTCTGAACAATGTTCTTCTCAGTGTCTCTCTGGGTCTGCCACTTTTCTTCTTACCTGTTGTTTCCCACATGAGGGCTTGCTTTGTTATTCGGTTATTATCTCTCCTATTTACATGTCTAACATATGACCATCGTCTATTCTTGATTACTGATTAGTTGATAGGCACTACAATATTAAACATACAGCGTGGAGGGAGAAAATAGGGTGATTTTGTTCATTTTTGGACCCGAGTCCCCTAACATTAATAGATAGACATTTAAGATCAGCCGTTTTTATAGTAAGTAGATTATTTAGAGGTCCATAAGGGGCATGCCTGGAATAACAATTGGAGGTCATAACATAAATAATCTAAGGTATGCTGATGATACAGTCTTAATCGCTAAGAGTGAAAATGAGTTGCAAGAAATGTTGGACATTATAGTGAAAGAAAGCAAAAATAAAGGACTGAGCCTTACCAGCAAAAAGACAGAAGTAATGGTAACAACAAGAAAAAGACATCACCTCAGTGCAAAATAAAGACAAGTGGAACAATATTAAAACAGGTAAATGAATTTAAATATTTGGGAACTTTGTTAACCTCAGACGGAAGATGTACAAAAGAGGTGAGATGCAGAATGGCTCAGGCAAAAGCAGCTTTCCA